>BSQZ01000044.1:5802500-5856973 GCA_033239005.1 Lamellibrachia satsuma | reverse complement strand
TGACGGATCCACCTAGATGTTTTCTCCCGAATCTCTAATATAAAAATTACTTCACACATTGCGTTGCTTGCCGCTATTTGTACACAATGTTAAACAATGCTAAAAAACAATGACGTAAAATGTGCACTGTGCTGTGAGATCAAATTACATCCTTCGCCTTCTATAAACATGGATTGCGCGCATGCGTGCTTGCGTGCGTGTGTGCGTGCGTGTGTGCATCCTGCCTCCACGTCTCGCCTGAGCACGCGCGCGGTGTTCCCGGAGCGGCCGAGGTTTAGTGTCAATCTAGGCCGACGTTGGTAAAGTAAAATGAATCACCTGCCTAACAGCCAGCCACAAAGGCGATTGGAGGATGATACATGTGACTTTAACGGGTCGTCTCTTTGTCCTCGTTCAGGCATATTCTATTTCTGCCACTGCCAGCTGAGTTGGTGTATTCATTGGCAGATGGTTGACGAGACACATCATTAGGCCCCCTTTGTGAATGGGTGGATGCGACGGCATCCGCGACGTATTCCCGATAGATGGCCGTGGGAGGTTAAAGGTCACTCCTAGCTTCGATGAGAAAAATCGAACCAATCTAGTTTCGACTGCGACAGTGGTGAAACTGTGTTATTTAGTTTTCGATGAAAGCCACGGACACACTTGACATTACTTTTGCCTGGGTCAAAATTCGGCTAAAATGGAAGAAGTGGCTCCGGCTTACCCGATATAACGATCAAATTCAATTGTTTTTAAAGTTTAAAAAGTATGCAATATTTTTAAAACCGACTATACTGATTTGAACATAAGTGATCCTGGTTCGCGATGGGCAAAATGTTTCAGAAGGGGTTTTAAGTCGCATATTTTGCCTGAAGAAATCTGTCTCAACGGAGGCCTCTATAACGCTTGCGGTAGTTATCTTGACAAACAGCTATGTCTAAAGAAATAAATCAGTTATTAAGCAGCAAATTGTGTCAACGTTCTTATTGGCTATCAGCATGTAAGTTGATTCCGTGTTCTTTTATTGAAGTAAGTTTGTTACCTTTTAGATATCTTAGGGACTGTTAGCGATGTTATCAACTGATTTTTTTTCAGTCACAAAAGCTGAAAACGTTTATAAAACGTATGTGTCCAAATATTACGAATCTTACTATACCAAAGATTAAACGGATATCTGATCGCCCAAACGTGAAGTGCTTGTATATTAACAATTCCGAGTTTGTTTCTCAGACACATAGCAGATAATATGTTAATCGACGTTAACCTTTAACCGTTAACCTCAACAGGCATTATAATCTCCATGTTAGTGTTAAGTCTGTATGGAATACAACAACATTTCGCCGTAAGCAAAAAAAGAAAAACTTATTTAAATTTGCTTATCCTCCATAGCTCCCAGCGTAACAATCCAACTGTTTACAACTGGAACTACTTATCGATTATGAGCTGCTTAACCCCTTTTGTTTAGGTGCGCTGTCTAGTTTGGATCTCCCGAGGATTTTATCGCAATATAAGTATTTTATATATTATTATTATTATTATTTATTCTTATTATTAAGTAGAAGCTACCATAAATGAGCCATTGCGCCTCTGGTGGATACCATAACAAACATTTGACGACAAACTATTTATGAACATTCCATCTCCACGTCAACACGTATTCGCTCTTACTAACGTTCGATCTAACACAATTAATGGTCGTTTCAGCAAATAACACATCGTACTTAGGCGCTACAGCTGTTTAACAAAATTCATAACGCTATCAAAAAAAAATGTCATGAGCTGAGCTATTTTACTGCTGACAATAACTTTTAGTCATGTCGAAAGATTACGAATTTCACTACATCAATTCATTGCTATTGCTATATGCGCGAAACACCGTCAATTGCAACCGTCTAACGTATACTGGTCGAATGCTGCCGACCAAGATTTCATTGTACGTATATTCGATTGTATTGCTGACTGAACTGAGGCAGTGTGGGGTGTACGGAATTGCACAGTCTTCCAAACAGCTGCAGGTGGATGCGAACTCCATCCCTCTCGATTGACAGTTAGTCGTGTTTGTCACTAACGCGCCTTACGTTCACAGGGACGTGGTCTCTGAGAGTGTATTATCTTATGATTTCGTAAGAAATTAATATGCAGTGAACTCCTGCTATGTGGAACATTTTGATATTTGGCAGAATTGGTCCATACATATCCGATATTCTTTATATCACTGGGTACGAAGGGGGGGAAACCAACATTGCAATAAGAACAGGGATTTCAAAGTTGTTTATTTGAAGAGGTTGTTCAATATATATGGAGTCTACTCAGCGAGAGGACATTGTTATCACGCTACATTCAACATGGATGAGACAAAACATATATTTAAAGCGACGCAGGCTTTAATGTAGTTAGAACTACATCGTTGAACAAAGGTACGTTGAACAAAATACTAAAACTGTCTACAAACAAGCTTCAAATAATCTAAATCGCTATAGCGTTCGTGGTTATCGACGGATTATCAGTGTCAGTTCGCAGAAACGAACTTATAGGATTTTACTCAGCTGTTTGCTGCAACAGGAAAATAACAGGCGGTCGTACGCCTTCTGACCGCAGCAGGCGGCATTTGGCGGCCTGGGCTGAGGAACACCCGCACAGCAGATCATTTCCACTGAGTCGATCGGCTCCGGTCCGCAGCATTCAGCATTCGGCGGTCGCGCTTGGAGCTCTCCGTCGCAGCAAATCCTGTCGTCGGTCTTGAAGTATACCTTCTCTCCACAGCAGTCGAGACACGTCATCAGACGTAGTGGATCAATGTTGTACTTCTTCAGATACCAGACTAGGTCAATGTTCATTACGTCAAGGTACTTTCTCAGTTTCTCGTAATGTATGTCTATGAATTCCTTCCTGTCGATGATCTCGCCCTTGCAACACGTTTGCTTCATTGAGTCGTAAGCTTCCACTCCGCAGCATTTCGCGTTTGGAACCCTCGGCTGGACCTAGAAAACGACATATGAAGAATATATATATATACTAAAGCTAAAAGTGGGGAAAGCGGTTTCGACATCTTCCAACTTCCTATTTCATCAACAATGTACAATCTCATTTTACACTAAATGTTGAAAATAAGGAAGAAAGGTGGGGAGGAGGGCGGATTTCGAGAGACAAATTTCAGACACAACTTCGCAATGCAGAGACTGAAGCAGGAGTGAAAGATTCAAGCTACTGACTCCGGTTTGAACTGGTTTCCGCTAAGCCGTGATTGGCTGGTTAGCGCGGAGTAATACAATTTATTTGGCCAAATAGTTCCGATGTAGTCTCGGACACCCAGGGCAAGTTTAGCGACGACATGCCTTGGTTATTTCATAAAACTTGTTATGCACCTGGTGAGTTGCATACATTCATTTATGCAATAACCAACGAGAATTGAAACGGACCAAATAAATGACGTTTTTATTGCAAAGTGGACTGCTTATCACGCAGCCACTTTGGGAAGAACATTAACAGGAATGTGAGCTCCTCTCATTTATTTGGCCCGTTTCAATTCTCTACTACATCGGACTTGCGTTGGTTATTGCATAAATATATATATATATATATATATATATATATATATATATATATATATATATATATATATATATATATATATATATATATATATATATATATATATATATATAGGTCACATGTAATATATGTATCCCAGGGTTACTTTTCCGTTGTTGCACCGAATATGTCGAACACACTCTCTGTTAGTGTTAAGTCTGTAGGGAATATAACAACATTTCGCCGTAAACTAAAAAAGAAACACTTATTTAAACTTGCTTATCCTCCATTGTTCCCAGCGTAACAATCCAACTGTTTACAACTGGAACTACTTATCGATTATGAGCTGCTTAACCCTTTTGTTTTGGTGCGCTGCCGAGCCTGGGTCTCCCGAAGATTTCAGTGCAATAGAAGTATTTTATACATTATTATTATTATTTATTCTTATTATTAAGTAGAAGCTACCATAAATGAGAAATTGCGCCTCTGGTGGATACCATAACAAACATTTGACGACAGACTGTTTTTGAACATTCCATCTATAAACATTAGACTGTTTATATATATATACATATATATATATATATATATATATATATATATATATATATATATATATATATATATATATATATATATATTCTCATATAAAACTGCAGCACACTTAATATAAATAAAAATATGTGTGTTTGTTTTTAGCATACCTGCAGGTCACAGCAGATTTCCTTCAGCTCGTTGTACGGTTGTCTGCCGCAACATTTGCCGTTATCAGGTAGAGGGAAAAGATTTTCCTCGCAGCAGATGTATTTTTGAACGTCATACGGCTTTCCACCGCAACACTGGTCATCGGGGCAGAACGCTTAATGTAGGAAACACAGCGGAATTACTTTAAGAAAATCACTCAGGTTTAGAAGAAATTGAGCATGACATAGACGCTAACCATCAATATGCTTTCCAGCCTTCGATGTAAACATCATGCGAAATGCACACTAGTTTTGTTCCAATGTTTGCATGGCTGTGTGTGTATTTGTACGGGAACTATTGGACTACCCGCGTTGAACTATAGGCAAAATCCACGATGTAACTGAATATTTACAAAAACCTGTACATTCTTGAAAAAAAACATCAGTCTTACTGATCGGTCGGAAGTCTGTCACTGATTGGGGTTCGTCGATGTCCTTTATCTCTCCGCTGCAGCAATACTGACGCTTTCGATCATAGGCCTTCCGACCGCAGCAAGCGCCATTGGGTGGCCTGGGCTGAGCTACGCCTTCACAGCAGATTGTCTTCACCGAGTCGATCGGCTCCCTCCCGCAGCATTCAGCATTGGCTGGTTTCTGGTAGAGAGTTTGCCCGCAGCAGATCTTGTCAGCGCTAGCGAAGTAAGCAGTTTTTCCACAGCAGTCAACGCATGAGAGAAGACCGTACTTTTCCGGTAGTTGATCCGTGACATACTTCTCTATTGGCACTCCGAACAGAGCCAGGTATACAATCAGGTCGCCGAAATGCTCGTACTGGAATTCTCTTTTGTCGATGATTTCGCCGTTACAACACATCTGTAGTAATGAGTCGTAGGGTCTGTCCTTGCAACATTTCGCGTTCAGTGGTCTCGGTTGAACCTTGGGGTTACAAATACAAACATATAATTAATATATATATATATATATATATATATATATATATATATATATATATATATATATATATATATATATATATATATATATATATACTACTTTTATTTAGATCATCGACACACTATATGCAGGCATACATATAAGTATAAATATTAATCGCCTATTATGTAAGTAAGTAGGCATGTATATATCAGTATTTATGTATGTATGTCTAATTATGAATTCCTGTCTTACCGATGCACGCATAGTACATATAATGGCTGTTCGTTTTGTACCAGGTTTTCAAAACAAACAAAAAATCATAAAATAAGTGCTATTATTGTTTACCTGTAGACCGCAGCAGATTTCTTTCATCTCGTTGTATGGTTTTGGTCCGCAACACTTTCCGTTGTCAGGTCGAGGCAACAACTCATCCTCACAACATATGTACCTTCTGTAATCGTACGGCTCTCCCTTGCAGCACAGGTCATCGACACACGGCGCTACATGCAAGAGAAACACAGTCGCTCAGTTGAGAATTCATCATTATTTGACCGATGATTTGCTAAATGGCCATTATTATCGACCATCGTGGTCATCAACACACGCTACAAACAAGAGAAGCAAAACCGGTTACTTGGCAGATCATCATTACTTTACATATGATTTTGTACATCATCGACATTATCAAATACTGCTGTATTGCTTAGTTCCTACATCTACACAAAGAAAATGGACCGTGAAAATGCTTTCAAGCAGTAGTATGTTATGACTGCGTAAGTCATACGAATATATGAACCGAATTCTACACACACATACTCAAGCCCGAACGTATGCACGCACGCGCGCACACACACACGCGCACGCACATGCGCACACGCACGCACGCGTAAGTGTATTGTGAAATTTTGTTTTGATGTTGATTGACACAATATTGAACTACACTGTAGATGTGTATTCCAAAACGACAACTTACGGTTGGTAAACGGAAGAGGTTTTTTAGTTGTAGTTGAAGTAGTTTCAATAACTTCAGTTGTAGTGGGTGGCTCTGTCTGTTGCACTGCTGTTGTGGGTGGCTCTGTCTGCTGCACTGCTGTTGTATGTGGCTCTGTCTGCTGCACTGCTGTTGTTGGGGCCATTGTTATAATTGTTGCATTGGAACAACATTTCTCCCTAAGTCTGTCGTATGCCCTCGTTCCGCAGCACCCGGCATTCGGCGGTCTGGGCTGAGGAACGCCCTCGCAGCAAATCATCTTTATAGAGTTGATCGCCTTCTCTCCGCAACATTCGGCGTTCGGTGTCTTAGTCTGCCATTTACCGTCGCAGCAAATCCTGTCGTTTCTCTCGAAGTATGGCTTGTCCCCGCAGCATTCAAGGCACGGCAGCATACTTTTTAGTTTCAGGCCATGCTTCTCAGCATATTCTGTTAATGTGATACCGAACAGTGCGAGGTACCTTTTCAGCTTCGCCAAGTACTTCCCTCTGTATTTTTTCTTGTTGATGACTTGACCGCCACAACAGATCTGCCGTAGTGAGTCATAAGCTCTCTTCCCGCAGCACTCAGCGTTCGGTGGTCTCCGTTGTCGGACGCCCTCACAGCAGATTACCGCGGGGTTCACAGGTATTATACCATCGCCGCAACATTCGACACATGGCAAGAATATGACATTAAAGTAGTTCGGTTTGATGTCTGCCGCCGTGGTGTCTTGGGACAGCATATCTTTGATGTTGAGGATCCTGCCTTTGCAACATTTCTCTAGCTTCGTATTGTATGCAACTCGCCCGCAACATTCAGCGTTGTCTGGTCTCTTCTGGACCTGTGGTTGAAATATTGATTAAAATACTAATGATAGTAATAATAGTAATAATAAAAGTTATAATAGTAATACTAAAGATGATGATGATGACGACGATGATGAATCGGTTAAGAATATATAATGATACAGAGGAAAAAACGGGAAAATTAAATATCATTAGCGGATTTGGATCATCAAAGCTGAATAATGACAACTTCAGCAGATCAAAGCGCCTAACAAATTACCTGTAGGTCACAACAGATTTCTTCTATCGAATTGTATTGCCGTGGCCCGCAGCATTCTCCGTTGTCTATCCTTGGGATCAGATGATTCTCGCAGCAGATGAACTCTTTCATATCGTAAGGTCTCCCATTGCAGCAAATGTCGTCGGGGCACAGAGCTAGAACAACGAAATACAATAACAACATGTAGAGTATTGTCCAGGTAGGTCATCAACTGTTTTGTTATGACGACTTTAATTTCATAGGCAATACTGAGTGTTAGCTTGTCTTATGCAACGCTAATCGTTAGACAGACTGGATCTAATCTTAGGTAGCGGTAATCACAATCTTATTTAATCCTAATTAACACTAATCGTAATATTAACTAAACATAATCCTGACCCTTCGCTAAATAGTATTCTAGTTAATCTTAGTTCTAGCACTATCCTAACCGGCTACTTGGACTTGGTGCAGCGACTTGAATTTGGTGTAGATCATTTACAGAAATACGTGGAATATCAAATAGAATAAGTATTACTATTGCATATATATTATACACAAACGTATTGTAGACATATATTAGGAAACAGGTTTTGTTAATTATTAGTCAGAGGGAGTATTTTAGAGTAAGTTAGTTTCGGATTCTGTCAGGGAATTCAGCGAGCGTTAATAGGGGTGTTTACAATTCGAAAAATTAGATAACATAGTGAATAGTCAGTAACAGTGAATATTGGTTAGAATAAGTATTAGTATTATACATATATTGTTCACCAACTTCTTGTAGACATATATTAAGAAACCGTTGTTGTTAACAGAGGTAGTATTTTTTTCCCGGATTCAAACTCAACGAGTGATAAAGGGAGTTTGTTTACAAGTCATTCAACCCGTGCATCGAGCTATCGTTTACATTAGCTAATATATATATATATATATAAGATAAAGTGATTTATTTACTTAAATTACATACATAGGGTAATATCTGACATAGTGGTAGTCAACGTTTTCGGTAAAAAGGAATTAACAGCAGGACTTTAGCGTAAATTAGTACACACTCACTTCGTTGTTTTGTTACACAGTGTTCTCCGTATTCGCTAGGTGGCAGGATTTTTAGCCTAAAGTGTTCTTTTGATCACAAAAACAGCCTTATTCAAGGCTAACGTAGCACACTAATTAAAACTAAATTGTATGATGGCCCCGTGCAAACGACAGTTAAAGGCCACAAGGCACGTAATTTGTGGCAGTTGTAGTAACTGGGTAGATTTCGTCAAGTCTGGGTGCGAAAAGTCCTGGGCTGAGGTCCAGGCAGATAGTTTTAATTTTGAGTGTAGGGGATGCGCAAGGATGAAGGAAATAGAGGTGGAGTTGAAAGAGCTGAGACTGCTCGTTGTGGCAATGGTGGGAAGGGATCAGGGGAGTTGTGCCAGTAGTTCCGGTGAGGGAACAGTAGACGATAAAGTGGGGAAAGACACAAGAGATGCTAGGGAGAGCTCACCTCAGCCTGGGAGGAAGCTGAGAGGAGGGAAGGTGACAGGTCATAGGGAGACAGGACGTAAGGAGACGGGAAGGAAAGGAACGGGAGGGAAGACAACCGGGGTGAAGGAGAGGGGAGTAGGGGAGACAGGAGGGAAGGAGACGGGAGGGGGGGAGACGGGAGGGAAAACAACCGGAGTGAAGGAGAGGGGAGTAGGGGAGACAGGAGGGAAGGAGACGGGAGTGGGGGAGACGGAAGGGAAGGGGTCAGGACAGAATGTGATGGAGGGGATCGAAAGGAAGAGTTATTCTGCAGCAGTGATAGAGGGGGTGAGGAAGAGAGCGAGGGTGTTTGTGGGGGATTCGATAGTTAGGAAGACCGACAGAGTCTTAAACAAGGGAGATGATGTGGTGGTCTGCTTGCCTGGAGCCAAAATAGAGGCGATAACTGAGAGGGTAAAAAACATCGTAGGCTCGGGTAAGGGTGGATCTGTTTTAGTACATGTAGGGACAAATAACGTAGAGAGGAGGGTACAACTGCCATAGTTAGGAAATATAGGCAGTTGGTCAGAACACTAAAACAGACGCGGGTTGAGCAGGTAATACTGTCAGGGATTTTACCTGTGATGGGCAGGAGGGTCATAAATATCGAAATTGTCGGGGATGGCAATTAACATGTTAGTCCAGAGGCTGTGTAGGGAAGAGGAAGTTGGATTTGTGGATTTATGGGAAAGTTTTGTTGGGAGGGTGATATATGTACATGAAGGATGGGCTTCATTTAAGTGGAAAGGGGGCGGCAGTATTCGCGGACAAACTTTCAGCAGCAGTAGATAGCGACTTGGGTACAATGACAAATATTTTTGGAAGTAAACATTCTTTAAACTAGAAGTGCAGGGGGTTACCTAGAGGTGTCTCAAGCAGAACAAGAGACCACTAGCACAGATAAACCAATATCAAATCATCCGAAAAACATCTCTGAAAAAGGTTATAGATGCGTATGTTTAAATGCAAGGAGCATAGTAAATAAGAAAAACGAATTAAACATTATGGTAGAAGATATTGACCCTCACATAATTGGTATAACTGAATCATGGGCCAACATAGATATAACAGATGCTGAATTAGGACTGACAGGATACGTAATGTTTAGGAAAGATCGAATAGGAAGAAGGGGCGGGGGAGTTATTTTATATGTTAAAGAATCTATTCAGGCTTATGAAATGAAACTAGAAAGGGAAGCAGATTGCGATGAAGCTGTTTGGTGCAAAATTGTTTCAGGAAATTCAAAATTAACTGTTGGATTAGTTTACCGAAGTCCAAACATAAACGAAGAGGACAACACAAAAATAAAAAACGCTATAAAGGAAGTTAGTAAAGGGGAATGTATCATAATGGGAGATTTTAACCATGGACACATACAATGGAATTCTCTAGAGAGCATAGGGATTGAGGATCAACAATTTCTATGTTTAATCCAGGATAGCTTTCTTACTCAGCACGTACTAGAACCAACCAGGGGAGAAAATGTATTAGATATAGTTTTGTCATCACAAAAAGAATTAGTGGACAATGTAAAAATATTTGAACCATTGGGTAATAGTGACCATAATCAAATACATTTTGACATCAATGTAAAATCAGTAAGTAAAAATAAGAAAACGTACAAGAGAAACTTCCACAAAGGTAACTACAAAGATATGAGAAAATACTTAGCACAGCTAGATTGGAATAACATGCTGATGAATAAGACTGCAATTGAATGTTGGAATATTCTAAAATATGAAATTGAGAGTATCATTGATAAATTTGTTCCCTTCCGAAAACAAGGAAAACGGTGTAGAAAGAAACACGTGTCAAAAGAGGCAATTAGAAAAATAATGCTAAAACAAACTATGTGGAGGGTTTATAGGCGTACCAGAAAGGAAGAAGACTATGCAAAATACAAAGAGGCACTTAATGCAGCTACAACTGAAATCAGACAATCTAAAAGAAGCTATGAGCAAAAACTGGCATGTAACATAAAAACTGACAGCAAGAGTTTTTATGCATATGTCAGGAGTAAACAAAACGTACAAGACAAGGTTGGACCTCTAGAAGACAGTGCTGGAAATATAATATCACAGGGGTTTTTAATGGCGGAAGACCTAAATGGTTACTTCAGTTCAGTGTTTACAAAAGAAGATATTAGTTCATTACCAGTTGCTGATGCTAAATTTCAGGGGACTAAATCTGACTATTTAGGACCGTTAGTTGTAACTCCAGAATTGGTAGCTAGGAAAATAAAGGCAATGAAGGATAACAAATCACCGGGAGTGGATGGGATTCCTCCAAAATTACTGATGGAAACAGTAGATCAAATCAGTATACCACTTGCAAGAGTATTCAACTTGTCATTAAAAGAGGGAGTTGTTCCATTTGAATGGAAAGAAGCAAACATCATACCATTATTTAAAAAGGGTTCGAGAAATAAGTCAGAGAATTACAGACCAGTGAGTTTAACGTCAGTGATTTGTAAATTATTAGAAAGGTTAATTAAAGACCATATGGTGGACTTCCTCGTTAAGCATAAATTATTAAATTCATCTCAACATGGATTCCTTAAAGCGAGGTCATGCTTAACAAATGTGTTATGTTTTTTGGAAGAAATCACTAAGTGGATAGACGAGGGATCGCCAGTAGATATTATCTACTTAGATTTTCAGAAAGCTTTTGACAAAGTGCCACATCAAAGATTGCTACTTAAATTAAAAGCCCATGGTATCGGGGATAGCATAACTGACTGGATAGAACAATGGCTGACTGACAGAAGACAACGAGTTGTAGTAGATGGCGAAGTTTCAAATTGGAAATCGGTTTTGAGTGGGGTACCTCAAGGATCAGTATTAGGACCTATATTATTCTTAATTTATATCAATGACTTGGACGACAGTATAACAAGTAACGTACTGAAATTTGCGGACGACACAAAACTGTTTAGAAAGGTTAATACTGATGGTGATAAACAACATTTACAAAACGATCTAGACAGATTAGTGAAATGGTCTGAGAAATGGCAGATGCTGTTCAATTTTGGGAAATGTAAATGCCTACATACAGGACATGGGAACTTGAATGTAAACTATAAAATGGGAGCTACTGTTCTTGGTACTACTGTAAAAGAAAAGGACTTAGGAGTTACAATAAGCGCTGATATGAAAGTTTCAGAGCAGTGTGGTATTGCAGCTTCAAAGGGTAATCAAATTCTTGGATTGATTAGAAGAAACATAACATACAAGGGAAAAAAGTTAATTATACCTCTTTATAAAGCAATAGTTAGACCTCATTTAGAATACTGTATACAAGCATGGAGACCATATCGTAAGAAGGATATAGATACGCTTGAACGCATACAAAGGAGAGCAACTAAAATGATTCCAGAACTTAGAGACCTTATTTATGAAGAACGCCTGAAAGAATGTGGTTTAACAACTCTAGAGACAAGGAGGTTAAGAGGAGATCAGATTGAAGTTTTTAAGATATTGAATGGGTATGAAAATATTGATAGAAATATGTTTTTCTCACTCAAGAAGGATAGCAGAACTAGAGGACATGAGGTAAAATTAGTAAAGGATCAATGTAGATTGGACATCAGGAAGCACTCGTTCTCACAGAGGACAGTAAATGAATGGAACAAACTGTCTACAGATTGTGTAACTGCTAGCAGCGTGAATATGTTTAAAAACAAGATTGACACATATCTCAGAAGGGCGGGTTATAAGTAGGTAAACATTGTTGGACTCTCGATAAGCCAATGGCTTCCTTGTCCACTTGCCATCTGGGCCTTTGGCTTGGATGGCAAATCTTGTTAAATCTTGTTAAACTGTAACTGTAATCGTGATTAACGCTCAATATCATTATAACCAAGCCGAAATATAAGACATTGGCCCGTGTCAGCACGTCGGTGTGTAGACGGATGTCAATACAAACAGGGCACATGGATGACCGACGCCTACATCCTAGGTAAGATTTACCTTGATGGGTCTGTCAAATAGGTCATATGAAGGTTATATAAAATTTATATTTCAGTTAAAGTGTGTATCACAAATTATACTCAATATTGATATAAACTTATATCAACAAACACACAAACACATACCCTTGAGTTGTTTGTGTAGAAGCACTACCCGTTGTTAAAACATGAATTGATGTGGTGGTTTGTTCTTCAATCGCTCTATCAACGATGCGTATACTTACTGTCAGCGCCGATCGTTGCAATACTCGAGGCGCCCAGCAACAGGAGCGCGACGGTGACTGACCCAGACCTGATGACAAGCAGACGTACACACGTAACACATCAAACATTTTGCTTCAATTTAGGCGGACATATAATCACTACAATACAATATAACTTTATTCATCCCATTCAGGGCAATTACATCGTCGTTTGGACGGGCACAGTATATAAAAATATTAAAATTGTAAAATATAACATAGGTAACCGCGTATTACTGGCTCACGTTATCGTAGTGACAAAAACAATAATTTATCACATGAACACATGGAGTACATTTCACAATGTAACCACTAAATGTATATATGTCATGCACACACACTACATTCATTTCACACTGTTGAGAAGACTGATGGCAGCAGGAATAAAGGATCACTTCTTACGGTTTGTTTTGCACGAGAGGCACCTAAAACGTCGGCCCGACGGCAGAGTGTCAAACATGGGATATAGAGCATGACTATCATTGGCTAAGATAGAACGTGCCTTCCTAAGTACCTGTTGTTCACAAAACTGAGTGGTGTCTCTCTGAGTATCTCCGATTATTTTGGTGCTGACACGTACAATCTTCTGTAAAGTGTTCTTGTTTTTAACACTCAGGTTGAAATTGAAATACCAGCAGATAAACGACGAGCAAAGAACACTCTCAATAAAAGACTTGTAAAACAGGTTTAAAATTGTTTTATCAACAGAGAATGAGTTTAATTTTCTAAGAAAGTACAGGTGCTGCTGACATTTCGTAACGATTACTTCAGTGTTGTCATCCCATCTAAGTTTTTTTTATCAAACACTCTACCTAAGTATTTGTACTTGGTGACAATTTCAACCTCTTGATCATGAATGGTGGTTTTTCCAGGACTTTGACTGTGTTTTCTGAAATCTATTATCAACTCCTGGGTCTTACATGCATTAAACTTTAGATAGGAGTCAACACACCACTTAACAACATTTCGTAGTGCCGGGCCATGATCTTGTTGGGAACCAAAAAGAAGTGGTCTGGCGTCCATCAGCGTTATCATACAGAACAGTTGACTAATTGTAATAGTGGCGTTTCGCAATGTCGGAAAAATAAACGTAAAGGATAGTGCGTAAGATAACCACTATTAACATTTATGAGTTTCGCCATTTGTTTTATCGTATTTTTAAAATTTTACTAAATATCATTGGTTTAGCTGTGGTGATAAATCAAGATTGCCATCGAAAATAGCTGTAAATTGCAAATGGAGAAAGAAAACAATGTTCATGTATGTGTGGCCCACTCCTATCACGAGGATTCCGACTAATATACTTTTGTAACGTTTGTTTTGAAAACATGTTAACATTAACATAAACATTTACACAAACAAAACGATGATGAAACTAAGTTTTACAATAATAAACTAATCCTAAGTTGCACTAGCCTTATTCGTAGTACAATAAATAATGACAATTAATGTTAGCGCAACCTTCATCATATGTAACACAAACCGTAATCACAAGTAAGCATATTCAGGTGGAATGTAAATTGTCATCCTGTGCGCCTAAGAACCTACAATTAAGCATATGTCTCAAAGGGCTTAAATATCATGGAACTATTTTGACCTAACAACTTAAGTGTAAATGCATTCTGGATGAGAATCAAGCGCTTATATTGAAATATACATAGTTTCTGGCAATCATAAATGGTGACATATATACGTATCATACTAGTATATATATATATATATATATATATATATATATATATATATATATATATATATATATATATATATATATATATATACATATATATATATACATATATATATATACATATATATATACATATATATATATATATATATATATATATATATATATATATATATATATATATATATATATATATATATATATATATATATATATATATATATATATATATATATATATTTGGGAGGTAGCAAGTGTAAACTCGGAATATACACCTCAGTGGTAGATTTATATGCCCTGCCTCGGCAGCATCAGTCTAGTGTGTCGCTGCGTAGATAAGCTAGGGTGCTTCGTTAGACACAACTAGATGGAGCCACCGTCGCCACAGCCGTGTACGTTTTTACTAGCGTCTAGCAGACAATGAGGGAACCGCGGAATCAGCGTCTGTGATCACCGCAACAGGTCAGATTAACAAAAAGTGAACAGTTTTGTGAAAACTACGTAAATCGTCATTCATCAGCGAAAACACAAACATGCAAAATCAACAAAATGAAGATTTCATCTTTCGGATGACGTGGCGTGTGGTGAAGCTACCAACCACAAACTAATTTTAAGGTAATGACATATAATACATGCTGCGCGTAACGTATGTGAAAAGAAATGTACGTAATGTTTGTTTCTTTATAATGAACATAATATTGTTATTCCAAGATTCTTTTAGTGCAAAGAAAAAAATGCATATATAGAAATCTAAACGTAATGTAAGTAAATCATGAAGCAATACGCACATGTTTCAGTCGAAAGCTGTCACTTGATCTTCGAAGTCAACCAGCTGACGGATGTCCGTCAGATTGTGTCTCAAATCAGCCGTGCCCACCTTTATATAGTTGAGCGGGATGGGCTTCGGTGTTCCAAATAGCCAATGAACTATTAAGATGAAAACTCGTGATGTTTTGAAAGTTGAAAATTTCCCAACACTGGGCGGGTTGTCAACCATGACGGTCGTACCAGGCGCCGTTAGGGCGTAACAAAGGATGGTGTAGATTAATCGTGGGCAATCCCATCTTTGCTGGTCATAATGATATATCGCCACCGGCTGATAAATCGTCATTCATTGCAGTGTTTGACAAATGGGGCGCACCTCGGCGATCAGAAGACATTCATCTTCAATGTAGTCATATCGCGCAGTGTCCTGTTTTTCACTAATACCTTCACCTGTTTCTATGCTATGAACGTGGATATTCGTTGGGACACCCCATCTGTTGATCGGACAAACTATCCCATCTTCGCAGGTCTTTATTACGACCTGTGTATCATGGAAGTCAAGGCCTGTCCTGTCTTTTATGTTGTATGTCCAGTTCTTCACCTGCCTGCCTCTCTTTCCCTTGCCCCTCACTGTGCTTTGCAGGATGATTTTTGTAAGATCAACGGACCTCGTGACATAGCCACTACATCTCCACGCCATCATATTTTTAGCTCACCTTAGTTCTTAAGTTATTGTATCCACGTTTAAAATTAAGCAACATAAAATATATCCCCTAGCAGCAATCTTAATATTTGTATATCAATTGTATGTAAGCATAATTCAATTTGAATAACCCGACATATGCTTTGATCTAATCGTACACCTTGCTGACCTGTTTGCATAACCTTTCAATGTGGGTATTACGTGGGCAATGAGGGAGGCATAGAAAAAAGCAGTCGTAGATCTAAGGGAGATTCCTACCATTACACGTAATACTGGGGTGATCTTCTTTCGTGCATGTGTCTACATATATGCAAACAACGCGCATATGCTGTGTATAATCTTTAAGGAGACAATTCTTGAAGAGTTTGGTGTGCGAAATAAATAGTAACATTTTCATCTAGAATGTGAAAAAGGTTCAAATGAGTTAAATACAATTCGAATCACCCGCTCAGTTGGTGACGATGAATACGGTGATGTATTCATATAAACACCACTTAAAGGAAATTCACTGTGTAGTAATATACGCATATACACGATGTTCATAACAGCTGCAAACACACGTGGTTGGCATGCAGTAGTATTTATGGATGTGGTAGTTATGTATACAAAAAAACGTTGCATAACTGTTGTGACAATCATAAACATAAACAACGAATAAGAAGAAAAACTCGCTAAAGTCAGCGCGATGTAACCTTTCCACCCTTAGATGTTTTAGTAGTTAGTTGCGAACGTCTCCACACGCGAACCTAATAGCACGATTGTATGAATCAACAGTGTGTAAGATATCAGCGTAAACATGTGTTTGTTCTAATAACGAGTGAGTGCGTGAGTGAGTGAGTGAGTGAGTGAGTGAGTGAGTGAGTGAGTGAGTGACTGAGCGAGCGAGCGAATGATTGAGTGAGTGAGTGAATGATTGATTGAGTGAGTGAGTGGGTGAGTGAGTGAGTGGTTGAGTGAGTGTGTGAGTGAGTGAGTGGGTGAGTGAGTGAGTTGTGTTGTTGTGTATGAGTGGATTAATTATCAGTGAGTGCTTGAAAGAGGTAATGACTCAGTGAGTGAATTAGAGTGCGGTGGTGGTACTCCTATCATATGGATAGATCAGAGCTCCACAGTGATATGTTGTGGTTGTTGGTGCACTCAGTCTCATGGGTGGCGCTCAATCATTCACATGCATGCAACATGCATATATAACGACCGTGTGTTTTCCGCAAAAGGTTTTCCAATGCACGGCGGATATTAAACCCAGTTAGTTTTAACGCCCTCCTGTGGTCCCGTCCCAGAGACACCTCCACGCAAGTAGACAAATGATTTGTTTGTCGACATATTATGGTTTCATGTAACATAAGTTCCCTGCTGTGCTACTGCGAGAAGTGGTTTATGCGCACGCGGTAAAGCTCGCGTCACCGACGTCTCTAGTCACTGTGAACAAATACATAGACACACAAGCGTTGACGAGTTGAAGTGCAGTGTTTTCAGCCACACCGTTTATCGTAGTCTATGCCTCTGGCTTTGTCACCTTTAACAATCGGGTGCCTGTCAAGTGGGTAGGAATTGGCCGTACAAGAGACAGAACACGACACGGTTAGTGACCGTATGTTTTCACTTAAGACTCTCAACGCGACTTCCGATCCTGTGAAACATCATTCGTGTTTACGAATCACCCACAAACAGGGACTGACATTGTGTGAATCATTAATTCACAAACTGGTAGGTAATGCTCTGAAGTTGAGAAACATTTACACCTTATTTAGTGTTGTGTGATTAAACTATGCAATATTTTGATAGACGCAGAAGAAGGTATGAATTCAATATGGATATTCAGAAACTGTCTCCCTAGCATGAACTAGATATGACATATTAGTATAAAAGCCAAATATAGGTATATAAGGGTCAAACCTGTCTTAAGCGAGTGCTGAATGCAGGGACGAAAGGTGGTCTCTTCATTCAGGTGGTCTCTTAATACAGGCTGTATCTTAATGCAATTAGTATTTCGGGAGGAATTGACTGTGGTCGATAATGACAAGTGGTCTATAACTGCAGGTGGTCGCTTGAGCAGGTTTGACTGTAGTTGTTGTCAAACGATAAAACGTTTCACACCACTATTGAATACATACCGGTAAATAGATGCATGTACAATACCCAAGCATATGGTGCTTCGCGTTAGTATTTTGCATTTCAAAGTATGTATCATTGCTGGAATGGTTATGAGTAATGTATGAATAAATTGTATCAAGTAACATCCATACAACACACGAAATGTCATCCCTTCGGTTTCTGTTTTGACATATTTGTTTTAAGAAAGCATTGAACATATTTACACTTTATTATATATTACGCGATGACGACAGTTTATTGTCTGTCACATTACCGAGCTGATACAACGAAATCAATTTCGCTGGTGCGCATACAATTTGCATTCGCATAGCAGCAGTATCAGAATAATGTGGATGATGCGTTGTGTCCGAAAGCGAGAACATTACTGATTGTATCACCGGTAGGGTAGAACCATGAAGGGAACATACACATTAGAAGGAATGAACGACTAACCTATTAGTCACCTAGACACTACTTGTCGATTCATCTTGGCCCAATCGTGTTCTGCCATATTCACCTTGCCCGACCGTAGATGGGGATAGGCGTCTTTGTTTAACCAATCACATACAAGTGTAGTCGAACTAGTCGAAATCATGGTCTTCGCTTGCTTTCATGATTGTGGGGCAGTTAGAACGTCGGGTTCTCAATCGAGAGAACCCGGGTTCAAAACGGCTTTGGCAATTTCGTTCATCCCACGTTACCACAGTTCACTCAGTTGTATAAATAAATGCTTGGCTACAGACAATGGTGGATATCTGAACAAATTGTCTTCGCGCAGTGATTGCAACGTGGTTGAATGCTTCCCAGAGAAGTCGAGATGGCGTTGGAATGAACAGGTCTGCAAGAGGGTGAAGTGTAAAGCGCTTTGAACTGTCCTAAGAACTGCATTCTGCGCTATGTAAGAATGTATATTTACCTCTGCTTGATAAACGGCGTCCGCAAGGTTGGGGGGGGGGGTAAAGATTCAACTGAGCCTCGTTAACCTTCGGGCTCAATACGAAGGCAAATTTTCTATTGCCAGTATTACGTAGGGTGGATACTGCCTGTCTATTTATCAGCATATCAGAAAGAGTGGTATAGGTGATACGTCAGTAGGTACAATTAAGGTCATGACTGTGAGCCCACGTCCCAGATATATTTTCCACGCAAGTACACAAATTATTTGTTTGTCGACATATTATGGTTTCACGTAACATACGTTCCCTGCTGCGCTACTATGAGAAGTGGTTTATGCGCACGCGATAAAGCTCGAGTCGCCGACGTGTCTAGTCACTGTGAACAAACACACAGACACACAAGCATGCTAATACGTTCACACACATACACACATACTTTTTAGGGTTGACATTAGGTCGTGACCGCTATAAACCTAAGTGCTGGATTGTGCCCTCTTTCTCGTACAAGCAATACAAATACCAATTGAACACTTTGGTAATTCCATACTGTCTCACACCGGGTAGCGCATCAATCGAACAAGATGTTCTTCTTGTTACTACGTATAATTATATTGCTTCAAAATATGACAGAACGGACCGAAGTCAATTCAAACATGCCATGGAGGGACCACATTCTCAGTACCCGCTGAAATAGTTTTACTATCGTCACAGTCACATTAACCTCGTTATGGCTTAACCACTGGTCAACACTACATTTAGCATCGCCAGTTTCAATACATGTTATTTGAAAGTAAAACTTCAGCGCCATAAAACATAAAAAAGACGATTGTATTAATTTGAATACCATTAGCATTTCATGATTGATCGAACAATTGAATTCCACGAATTCAAAATACTGTGCTTATATTGTTGTGGTAGGAGGCATCGTCTAGTGCATAGACGCAATGTTACATTCGAGGTACAACGGCGTGGCTTCGGTAATCTAAGTAAAGGGACTGTTCAAATGGCTTATATTAAATACACATTGCCTCATTTTAAATGTATATTTTACTTTTCCTTTATAAATTACTAGTATTTGCATACATGACGAGAGAATCGGAATCCCAAATACCGATTATAGAACCCGCTCCTAGAGATGGACAAAAACAAAACGGCGTGCGTGCATCAATTCAATTAAGGGAGTCTTAGTTTGGCCCTTATACAGCGCGACACTGACAAACAATTGCAACAGTGCTATTTAAGCGGAAAGTATTTTGGTCGTATGGCTATCAAAGGGTACCGCCCAACTTGTAACGCCGCCATGCCACAAGAACGCGGTGACGTGTCATAAAAAGGGTGCCCGTATGTTAAGTAGCAGATTTCCTATTGACGAAACGCGCGACCACGCCTGTGATACATCATACTAGTGCATGTTGTTTGGACTTTGGCCCGCAAAGTGTTTAGCATTTTAGAACATCCACTAGGTTGAGCTTTACCTGATATTTCGGTGATTTGAACAATACTACGCATTTGTTTATTAAATCGACTGCATATGTTACTACATATTTGGGCACAAACGAAAAGTATTTGTGATAGGTTAATTCAGTTGAGGATGGAGTCTTGATATACATACACAGACACGCGCACGCACACAATCACGTACGCAATCATGTACGCGAACGCACACACACACACGCACGCACGCACCCACGCACGCACGCACGCACACACACACACACACACACACCACACATACACTGCTATCGTTGCACAGTTTCGTACTGTATCTGTCCAGCCAAATAAGATTGATGGACATAAAATAGATTGACGTTCGTTACCCCACCCGCTTGGCGGTTGGCGGTATTACCCAATGGATAATTTTGGACATATGTGGTTAGTCACTGATGTTCTTGCATGATATACTCATCCTCGAACAAGGTGCGTTTTAAAATTAATTGACGAACTTGAGGTTATTTTTGGCACGTTGGAAAGCCCCACTGCACATTACAACACACGCTTTTAAATAACATGTTCCACGAAATGTCGTGGCCATGTACGACGAATGTGCCTGTCAGTGACTTCGGGTACGTTGTATCAATTAGCCGAAGTTAGTGTGCGCGATAAATTGGCAGAAGAGTAAGCATTATACAGATGGGCAGGTCACGCTTGGACACATTGATACGTTTATGCTACGACAACTCACCCTACCCGAATTTCAATGTAAACGGTGAATTAATCGAGGTTTTGCATCCTGAAATAAATGGGGTCAATTCCGTTATCGGGGCATGCAGGTGTGGGCATCTATTTGTCAAGGGGTCATCAAGGGATAAGTCGTGGGCTACATCTAGTTTACAATGTGTGTGTGTGTGTGTGTGTGTGTGTGTGTGTGTGTGTGTGTGCGTGTGCGTGTGCGTGTGCGTGTGCGTGTGCGTGCGCGTGCGCGTGCGCGTGCGCGTGCGCGTGCGCGTGCGTGTGCGTGTGCGTGTGCGTGTGCGTGTGCGTGTGCGTGTGCGTGTGCGTGTGCGTGTGTGTGTGTGCGTATTAATTTGTTACACAAGGACACTGAATCACTGATGTCATTCCATTATGACTAATTCACACGATAGCTACGTTTAACATCTGTTATTAGTGTTCATTTGGTTCGCCAGTCAAACTGATCACCACCATCTTAGCTACATTTGAAATTATCCACCTTAGGAAGGAAACGAAATTAATTATTTAAAGATTAGTGTATGTTGCAGTGAACCATTTAGAGTTCAGATACAACACTCTTCCTCTAGTATGCTTCCAATCAGATGTACATGTTTGCATGGAACATAAACTAGATTGACGGCCAACGCTCTTTAAGCGTGATCATAATACGGTGACCAATAACCGCATGATAGTTATGGACACTTAAAACAAACCTCTCGAAACTTATCCTATTTTAGTTAACGGTGTATGTTTGAGTTGCATGCACATAGTTGTATATTGTATGACATTACTGAATCTTTCAGTCACCACACGCGAAGCTGGGTGGCCCATATACTGCACGCACGTACTCCTCAGTAATGTATTCTGTCGTGGACAATCCATGTATACATATGGTAATTCCAGGACAGGTAAATGTTGTTTGTGGGCAATCTACTGCTGATTATAAAGTAAATATAGCATAATTATATTGTAAACAGCAACATTGTATTTATATTATATATAATACACAGGTGTGTCGTACTACCTCCAGCATTGGAAGATTGCTGCTTAATATGTAGGGGAGACCGAGGCTAGTCCGCCCCCGGGGCATGCACGAGTTGCAGGGTGGAAAGATTTCAGCTAGAAAACTGATTTTGCTGACTGAAAGTTTGTTTCTGTAAAACTTCAGTACTTATAAATGCACCGGTTAGACAGTCAGAGTGCTGAGTAAAGCCCTTGTATCAAAGCTATTGTTTGGATCGTACGTTGTTGCTTTATCCAATGTCAGTGATATCTAGTTGCCCCCCCCACCAAATGTGTATATGTACTGGGGCACGTCCGCCTATGTGCCACGAGGAAAGTTCGCCCCTAGGATATCAGATGTAAAATACTCAGGATCAGTTGTGAAAATAAACACACTTACACGCACTCTTATAAAGCCTTCCAATTGTCCATCTTAATTTTTTTTATGGTATTTGTGAGGATTTTAAATTTCTAACATAATGTATGTCACAAACATGAGGTTTCTTTGATATAAAGATAACACAAATCTGCACTGTTCTGTTGAATTTGCTTTTAAAGGTACATGTGGGGTGAATCACATGCTTGGATAAGTCTACTAAGACTTATATTTGGATATTGTATTGTAACAGTTTTGCCATATGTTGATAGCACAAATGTGGACAAGATATTTGTGTTAAATTTAAGGCCGAAACTGATCCTCCTGGCTCTACAAATGCAGTTTCCAGATATATTAGAGTGTCCAAGGAGGCGGACTTGCCCCGGTCTCCCCTATGAAAACATCAAAGGTATGGATGTGACACGCCTGGCAATTTACTGTAAATATAACACATACTATAAACAGCAATATTGTGATTATATTCTATAGAATAAGCATATGTGCCTCACTACCGCCAGCATTGAAATGTTGCTGTTTACTGGTGTCACACAAAGGTGAGGGTGTCGCACGGCATACAATAAACCTATACAGATTGATAACAGCATAAAAAGAATAATGCTGTTACAAATATCAACGGATAGCATATTCATATTGGATGAATTGCAGAACACACACTAAGACCTTCTAAAAGAAGGAAAGCGTTACGTATGAGGAGTGTCTGTCGAATGAAGCATAGTCAATACACTCCATCAATAATGAAAATCACAAAAGAACAGTGACAAACTATATATGACAACATCATGATTAGAATACAGTTTTTACAAGTATCAACATACAGCCTCGTGTACGCAGTGGAGTATTACACGCACTAAAACCGTCTAATCCCCCCATGGGAAATAAAACGCAAGAAGCAGATAATTACTTATGAATGGTGCATCAACATTTAAACATAGTCAATAAACTCCATCAAGAATGAAAATCACCAACGAACAGAGACATATGATATACTAATATTGTGTGTATAAACTCATGCAAAAAATAGCTTTCCGATACTGAAGGAGGTGACAGCTAAATTGTGTACCCCTAAGCATTGTCAAAGTATAAACCGCCGGAGAAGTTGCGTGTTTACGTCATGTGATCACATTAAATTGTGGCATAATCCCTGCGAAAGGGACCTTGTTGCGCCAAGCGAAGGTAACATTATTGCGAAGCTGCTGCATCGAGAAACATAAAACCACTTCTGTTTGTTGACAGAAAGTTATAATTTATGTATAGCAGAGTTGCCAAATGATATAAAAAACATGCGTGATATCATCGGCGGATTCAAACACTGAAAAACGTTTCCACTGTCCCAACAGTACACCACGTGGTAGTACTTCTAGTCATTCGAATGTTTACCGGGGACAGTTCTAGAAAGCATGGAAAGCATTTATAACTTTATACATCTTTCATTAACTGTGCTGCAGCGTCTAAGGCCCAACGTGTAATTAAGAACGCATCAACTTTGATTGAACCCAACTCTGAGCACACAATCGGAAACGTAATCAATCTCATATCAGAATTCAACTGGTCAACATTTAGGATGGGGGAAGCTGAATTGCCGCACTGTCTTTAGTAATTTCGAAATGAAGACTGACATGGTAGACGTCTAGCATTTTACCCCACCCCACACAAGCCTGGCTTAAATACTCAGAAGAAGCAGACGTTCAGCGCGTTCAATGCTTGCTGCTACTAGTATGTGCCAAGTTGTTTGCCCACGTAGCGTTTTAGGCTTTCTCAGCCAAGTCATTTGTTGCTTCAAATGTCAGTGGGCGGTCCACTGCCAGTGTGACAGTCAGCATGCCAACGGAGCGCGGGACCGGCGCGCGGGCTGTTTGTCGATATTCCAGTGTGAATTCATATGAGACGAATGACTCTGCTGAATTTCGTACGACAGATGTCTGAGTTGCGTATCCAGCTGCGCATTCATTATAATGTTTTATATACGTTATGCAGCCAAATAAGATTGGTGGGTATTCATCGTTTTTGAATCCGGAGAAAAGTGTCGTAGCATTTCTCAAGTAAGATTGATGGACATCCTCTTTGAAACCGAAGTAGTGTGTGGAAGTATTTCCCAAGGTGTATATTCTGGAATGTTCACACAAAAACTCTCAGTCCTTGTCGATTTCGTATGTTTGCCTAGTTTTCGTTTTAACATCATATGTGCATTCGCAAACGAGGTCGTCGACACCATTGAACATGTCAGGAAACACTTGAGATTCAGTAAGGATTGGTTACTCTGTATTGAACTCGTCTTGGAAGCTTAATGGGAATTGAGCAAAAATATCAAACGCAATAATAATGTGACACCTCGTTAGCGAGTATATAATGGCAAACATGATAAATACCGGAACAGTAACAAGGTTCAATAGTAAGAGTTATTATGATGTTCTCTTCGAACTCGACGTACGTATTTATGATTTTTTTAACTTTGATGTTTTCCTTTCAAAGTTTCAAATACCTTCAGCATTCATATATAATCTAAATAAGTAATCCTGCCGTGCTTACGAACAACACAAAAATAAAGCACCTACATGATGTGGAAACATTTCAAAAAGATAGCTCATTTAATACCATATATGACTACTTACTTGTTAAGAATTCAATTGTTTTGGTATTCGGCTTCGGCTTTTGGCTCTGGGTGGACGACGCCACCTAGCAGTATTAATCAACCTTTAACCCTTCAGTCCACCAAGATAGGAACCTGCTTTGAATGCCACAAAATAAGGTCCTTTCAGAAATATATGTCAGACACTTGGTCATTTCAAACAAATTAATTATTATTGGCGACTCGCACTAAATGTCAGCAAGACCTCCAATTGTCTCCTGATGGGCAACGCTCCGCCCAAAATATCTCTAGGTCAAGGTGACATTTGTGCTGCATTTGTCGTATTTGTTGTCTTCTTTGTTGTCGTCAACGCCCTAGTCTTGAGTACTTGTCACCGTCAAGTGTCGTTAACTAATGGACGAGGTGAAACC
Organism: Lamellibrachia satsuma; assembly: GCA_033239005.1. Classification (NCBI taxonomy): domain Eukaryota; kingdom Metazoa; phylum Annelida; class Polychaeta; order Sabellida; family Siboglinidae; genus Lamellibrachia; species Lamellibrachia satsuma. Next base: position 5,831,390 of record BSQZ01000044.1, on the reverse strand, counting down.
GTGTCACGCAGTATCTTGCAGGCACATATGGCATTGCATGAATATTGTTCTGTACAATTAATTAACGGAGTTTGTAAAAGACGCCAAATATTTTAAGTGACCAAAACACATATGTATGACTATTCCTTGTGGATTCGTGCCTAGTTGTCACGTTCGCCGTTGGTGGTATCCACTGGCGAGTCTTTACACACTACTTTGACTGCAGTGCGCAGTCGTTGGTAGTGCCACCTACCGAATGTCCATTGCTCGAATTATGCAAAGATTCTGATGTGTTTGCACAGCCAACCTCTCACGCATCTAGCTACCAAATATGCAATAAATTCACCTATATTCTTTACCTATAAACTTTTCCTATATTCTCTCAATTAGTGCCACTAATGACCAAATATTTACTAGCTTGACCTATAGAGTGTGTATGTAATAGTTTGACCTATTGCGCATCTAGTTATAAATATGTACTAATTAAAAAAAAATTAAATTATGTACAAGTAACGCCTTTACAAACCCAAAATATACTAACTCTACATATATTCTGTCCAAAAAGCGCCCCTATCGAACCTATATATACTAAATTTATCTGTTTTCCGTTCAAGAGAGCGCCTCTAATGACTAAATATGTACTGTAATAACATAGCTTCCTTAAAATAAATCAAATAAACTAACGCCTCTAGTGACCAGACATGTAAAACTTTCACCTTCTACATACAATCCAAACAACGCCTTACTCAAATTGATAAATCATAACTCAAACTTTTCAATCCTAAAATAGACTTCTCAATCCTAACATATACATTTTAAAACATAAATTCAAAGTCAAACGTTCATGTTACAAATGATCAACTCACAACTTCAACTTACAATCTTCAAAAATCTTGTCACAAACTTTCAACACATAGACGTTCAATGCACACATTTTCATCTTTTGGAAGGCTAAATTCCGTATGGCCATGACACTTCCTGGAAGGACCAACGGTTATGGCCACGACAACCACGTGACTTACTAAGTGACGTCCTTTTTTGCGACATATGACGCCCTCTACCGGATGATGAAAGAATCGGTTAGGGCTATAGTGGCTTCCTCGTGTCGAAAAACTAGTTAGAATTACAAAGGCGCCGTCTAGCGGATTGTGACCACATTAGTTTAAGGTTAAGATGGCGCCCTCGTGTGGAATAATCAAATAGGGTTTGAGTGGCGCCGTCTAGCGGATATTGACCGAATTACGTTAGGGAAAACAAAACTTAGGGTTAAGGAACCGGAAACTTGCAATACCAAGCGGATTTTTTTTCAGATTTTGTTTAGAAAATTGCATGTTTGTCCTCCGTTCAAAACATGCAATTTCCCGTTTCCTTAATCATAATTTTATTTTACAGAGGCACTACATAGGAGACACAGAAGTGAAGATATTGCACACATTTAGTCGCTAGAGGCATTATTGAAAGAAACATATATAAAGTTAATGCATATTTGGTCGGTAGAGGCACTGCTAGAGAAGGATGCAGGTTGAGTTAGCACGTATTCGAACACTAGTGGCGCTACTTGGAAGATATAAAAGTGAAGTTAAAACATATTTGATCGCTAGAGGCACTACTGGAATGGGATGCGCTTGAAATTATTGCAAACTTGATCTGTGTGGGCGATGCCTGAAAGGAATATGGGTGAAGTTGTTGCATATATGTTCGCTAGATCCGCTACTTACGTAGCGTTGGAGCGGTTCTGCATAGTTAAATACCCGGTTAAATCCAATAGAACAAATATAAAAGCTGTACGTACATAACGTGGGAGCGCTTTGGCATAGTCACATACCCGGTAAAATGCAGCAAAATGCTTACAAAAGCGGTACAGACATAGCGTGGTAACGTATCGGCATAGCGCGGAAGCGTTTCGAAAAGCGATACTTACATATCGTGGAAGTGTTTCTGCATAGTTGCATATCCGGATAAATGCAACAAAACGCACACAAAAGCGGTACTTGCATTAAGGTAAGTTGTTTATATTGCGCGTTATCCAGTCCTTAGGACTTCTCAAAGCACCTTACGTTTCACCCCCTGGCAGACCTGTTCATTTTGAAAGCCACTTCAACTTCTCTGGGAAGCATTCATGGCATGGAAGCGTTTCTGCATAGTAGAATACCCGGTTAAATGCGTAGCGTGGAAACGTTTCTGCATAGCTAAATGTAAACAAAATGCATATAATAATGATACTTGCATAGCGTCGAACCGCTTCTGCATATATAAAGGCAACAAAATATAACTAATAGCTGTGTATACATAGCGTGGGATTGTTTCTGCGTATGTTTATGCGACAAAATACACTTAAAAGCGGTACATACATAGTGTTGGGGCGTTTCTGCATTGTTTTATATGGAACACACTAATTGAATTACAGAACAGCGCTATGATTTCATCGAAATATACCAATATATTAAATTTGGAGCCATTACAATTTACATAAAGGCTGGCTAGGGGTGCTGTTTGAAAGGAATATGGGTGAAATTATTACATATTTGGTCGGTAGAGGCGTTATTTGGAAGGGATATAGGTGAAGTCATTGCATATTCGGTCGGTAGGGGCATTACTTGGGAAGACTATAGGTGAGGTCGTTGCATATTCGGTTGCTAGAGGCGCTACTTCAGTATTGTGCTACTTCGTTGGTTTGCTACTTCGCTACTTGTTGAAAATGTTGAAACTAGAGGCAATGCAAATTTAATATAGGTTTGATATTGGTGCTGTTTGAAAGAAAATAGGTCAAGATAATATATATATATATATATATATATATATATATATATATATATATATATATATATATATATATATATATATATATATATATATATACTATAGGGCGTTGTTTGGAAGGAAAATAAACTAAACTATTACATATTCGGACGATAGAGGCACTAATTGTGAAAAATATAGGTGAATTTATTGCATATTCGGTCGCTAGGGGCGCTACTTACATAGTGAGGAAGCGTTTCTGCATGGTTTCATACATGGTTAAGTGCGACACTTGCAGAGCTAAAACCGTTACATATATAGCGTGGAAGCGTTTCTGCATGGTTTTATAGAAGGCTAAATGCAACATAATTATAGACAAGGTCAAAATAGGCCGCCATATACATAAATAGCCACTGACCCTACTGCCTGCATGTAATATAATTTTATATTACAATTTGATTTAAGTCACACGGTTGCATATCCAACTATAAGAAGCCGTCCTCGGAAGTTATATCGACTCTTAGCAGCATCCGTCAGATGGAAAATTTAACATTTTGTGAATTTGGCCGGCGGTAAATTTTACAAAATGTATCTATTTATCAGGACAAAAAGACGAGGTCAGTGAGTGCAATGATATTCTAGAACATTCCAGAAATTTACATTCAAGAAGACTCTAATTACTAGGAAGTCATACAATGGTCACGTTACCGCGCATGCACAAAGGGAAGTCGGTGTCTTTGGACTACGCCCAACCAAAAACGTAGTGTGTTTGGTCTAAATGTTGCAATTTTGCGTGATGTTGTCTTTTTGCTACGCTTTCACTTAAACAAATCACATACCATAGATGGGCCGCTTCAGTCAATGGAATGGTTGTTGACGGATGGTCAGATCACACAAGTTAGAGTAGTTAGCTGCAACATCAAAAAGCTGTGAGAGTTTCAATGTCGAACTTCTTCTTGGGGCCTGAATTTTCTTGGTGTAACTAAACGTGCGTCTGATCAGCATAATTTTCATCAGGTATATATGTTACTAGGGCAGTGAATGGGTAGTAGCTGAAATGATTGAATCGATATTTCTGGGAATTATCTTGCGAACTCCAGTTTCTAGGCTGCCGGGTATGCAGCGATCAAAGTCTGCGTTACGCCATCGCATTCCTCTGTAACTTCTGATACTCTTTCAACATAGCAAAGTTACCCAAACTAATTATTCGCCTGCAATTTTCAAACTTACGAACGAAGCCATTAATCTTGTCAACAAAATCGATGATCAAGCTTTTTATCCCTTGAAATTCAACATTCAGAGAGTTCAATTGTCCGAACATATCCACGAGCTACGCCAGTCGTAATTCCCAATCACATTCTGTCCACGCTGAGAGCAGATCCATTTTGTTTCGGATACCGAGAGAGAGTTTCATTTCTTCTCTGAATGCGAAAACACGTCGGTAAACATTGCCTTTGGACAGCCGGCCGACTTGCGTGTAGAACAGAAGCGTTTCGTGAACAGAGTCTATGTCATGGCATACCATCTTAAAAGGCGCGAGTTGAGGGCACTTATTTTCACAAAGTTCACAGTTCGTATGGCGGTGCAAGAGTTTCCAGGAGTGCATGGGGTGGTGTCTTGAATGCAAGGCCTGTCTATGAATCATGCAATGAAGAGAACATGCATATGGAACTTTCGTGTGACGAGGCCCACAAAGTCTGATCGAGGCCCAAACATTGTAGGGGCCCCATCGGTACATACTCCACTAAGATTGCGCAAACCAAGGTCATAATTTCTCCAACACATCTTCGCCTTTGGTTGTTAGATCGAGGTCATCACAAAATAGGAACTCTTCCTTCAAGTCGACATTGTGAACGTATCTGACGAAAACCATCAGTTCAGAACAGAACTGAACATCGATAGATTCATCGAGTTGGATGCTGAACAAACCACCATGTTTTATTTCCTGGATCACTTGTTCTATCAAGAGAAAGCTCACATATCTGCGGTGGGCAGTGTCGTTCGAAAGAGAAATGACACAAAGTTTTCCGCACTCTTCTCCCCCAAAACAAGTTTGACAAGGTCTTGGCACAAGTGACAATCAGCTGCTCCGCGATAGTGTGATACTTCTTATCATTGCTATTTCGAAGGAGACAATAAATTATGCCTCCACTCATGCAACGTTATGTTGATTGATGGAGCCATGAGCTTCAAGGCGCTGTTTTTTTCAGCTGGTGATGTTGCCGATTTAAAAACTATTTCTTTTCTAGCAGGTTCGGGATGCTTTGATTGCATGTGTCATTTAAGCTTGCTAGGCTTCAGCGCTTTAGCAAATCACACTTTTGGGGTTTTACAACTCCTCTCTCATGTATGCTTGTAAAACAGAAATTAAGGTAGCTGTCCAGATACGTGCGTTCCTTTTTAGACGCCATGCTGTCTTGACCACCACAACTGCTAAATTATGAAATCAAATATAATTGTTAGCATACTTGGAACACAATATATCATAAACTTAAACATCTCCATAGCTGTCAGATCGCCTTAAAATAGCATTACCACTTGCAAGAATGCAATAACTAAGCATTTCTTCTTATACTACAACGAGCTCCTTATTCTGAATTAAATGGTTTTATTCCATTTTAAATTGAGTAACTAATGGTAAAGTTAAATTTGTAGAATTGTAATTCAAATAATGTAATTTACAATGTAAAATTATTAAAGGTTCTGTATTTGTTGCTCATTTATTAATATAATGTTCTTGGTACTAGAATAAACATTTGTAAATGATGCTGCCCGCCAAAATGCGTTTAATAAGCCAAATACATATGTTTGCATTTTTACTGTTTCATTACGAAAAGTTGCGAATAGTGTTTATGGCGCGAAACCACAGGGGCGGAGCTAGGCGAGGCTTGCTTTGCCGAACGTTAATGAGATGCATCACGTGATCGCGGGATCGACGCGCGCGCACCGGCGACTTGCTCAGTTTGTTGACATTCGGGCAACATGGCTGACAGTGACAGGCGGGTTGTGCGTGTACCGTTGCGTTCCGCGACGACGAGGAGGAAAAAGGAGTTGGATGAAGCGAGATTGGCAACACGAGTGACACTGAAAAACCGAAAGGGACGTTGGGATCGCCTGAAGACTGTCTTTAAAATGAAAGACAGTGAAGTGGCAGACATTATATTGCTATGGCTACGTCGCACGTGGTGCCTTGACACAATTCAGGTTTAACACCAGATAAGTTGTTTCCAGAATGTGGGTTTATGTGTAATTCGTTCATGAACGTGTGTATGTGAGAGGAATGTAAAAATATATCAACGTTTTAATTACAAGTAACGGAACTAACGTTACGATCCTACCGACGCAACCCGACAGGCTACAACAATATAAATTAAATTAAACAATTGTTTGCTTAACAGGGTGTTTCTTACTGGGAAAAGTTGCTGTATGTTGTCTTTTTTTGTATCATAGTCATGGCTATTGGAAAAAGGGTGTGTGCTATGTGTAGGAATGGCAAGGCCCAGTCCCAGGCAAAAAAAATTATTGAACATTCAATTTCATGAAAGTTTCATTTTGTTAACTACAAATAAATTAGTTTTCACAGTATATATTGAAAAGTACACAGATGTACTCATAAATTCTGCGTACATTGAGTATGAATACGAGTACCTGACACATAAGTTATATGAGTACGAGTAGTTAAGAATATTACTCGAGTACCGAGTACTTCAGCCTCAGGTCTGGTCGAGGACACCATTTGATTTGTTGTAGCTGTGCGCACGCGCACACTCACGTAAAATATAGTGCTTGCATGTTGCATATGTGGCATGTTGATAATCTCCATGGCATAGGCTTAGTGTAGCAAAAACTCACCCATGTGCTTAGACAAGTTATTGTTGTTGCTCTCCTCTTTTTCCCTGTAGTCCGGGTGAGGCTGGCACCAATACTGGTTGATGATTTATTTTCCGCCTTCTTCATAACTAGTCTCGTTTTACTACGGCCTTCACCAATTGTCTCCACTTTACCCCTCTATCCCTCACCCTCTTCTCCATTCCCCTCCCACTAAATCTCTCTTCACGCAGTCCTCCCATCTCAATCTCGGTCTTCTTCTTCTCCAGTCCCTTCTACCCTCCACTTTTCGGATTCACATTTTGTTATACAAAATGCCTGACGAATAATGTACACTAAGTAGTTGTCAGGCACCAAGGCTATGCACAGTTTATCTTGCCGGTTATTCTATGTCTAATATGTCAGCAAAACATTGGTACCCACTTCAATGAAATTACGTACATTTGTCATTGTCCAAGAAATGCAGGGCATTTAAGTGTGGCCCTATTTCATGCTCATGCTTGGATAAATTATGGTGGGAAAGAATTGGCCCATTGAAATGTAGTAAATTGAAAAAGTTACATTATAATATGAACAAACACATAAATGATCATCTAAAGATGTGGAAAGAAGAACGGTTATGGAAGAATGGTTGTTTTAAGTTAAAAAGCAATCATTGTTGTAACAACACTGGAAGCTTCATTGAGTCACTACTGTCCCATCAGTGCACACAGATAAGCATCAGTCCAATCTGCTAATGTGTTGTGTATTGCCCTGCCTCATTGACACATCCGTTGTCTCATTGTTAAACATAATGCCTCCAAGTGGGTAATGTAAAACCATCCCAGACTGGCAGTAATATACCAGGTGTGAATTGTGCATGTGGACAGATGTTCATATAATTGTGTCAGACAAAAAACCAGCATTTGACCAAAAACATATCCAGAAAGCAACTGGTAATCAAAGTGAATAATATTTTATATACTATATAAACTTTAACTACAGTATAGAATATAAACAGTACTCACCACATATTTAGGAAATAAATTATTTTATTGTACTATGGACAACCCATTACATGCATGCACATTGCTACCATCCAACGTCAATTTGATGGGCACATCACTAAATGGAAAGTAGGCCCCTGTAACATGGGGCATGAAATATGCAAATAAAATAGTTATTTAATGAAAGGTTAAGGTATGTTACAGATACAACTAAATATTTGTCTATGTTGCTATACATGTAGAGATAGTGAGTGGAAATAAAGCTACATGAAAAAAGTAATGAAAATAAAGTCACAAAATTGCCTAAGAAAGTCACAGAGAAATATAGTAACAACACTGTGTTATTCAAATACCATATATTAAATACAAAGGTACATTCTTGCAAATTTTCACTGATACTTGAGCACAACACATTTTTATTATTAAAAAATAATTATATTTTGACACAATATTAAGTGATAATATTTATTGATTTAATAAGCATATCACTGGAGCCGTCAACCCACTCTGGTTTAGACATGGCATTTAGCTGGCTTAGACAAGTGGTTGAGTCAGCTTTGAGAGTCGCTTCTCAAGTGTCACTAACAAAAAAGCAAATGTGACCAAACACTTTGGTGATCTGTAATCGTGTTTATTTATTGTTTGTTTTGTTTTAGTATTTCAACTTGTATTATAAATGCAAAGAACTAGATATATAGAAATGAACAGGCTGATGAAATTAATGATTTTTACAGACGTTTTGATACTCAGGACTATTCCAGTAGATGTGATTCTGTGCTCAGCGATGTGTTTGTCAGTAATGCCGATAGGCTTGAAATTGATGTAGATGTTGTTACTAAAGTCTTCCAACATGTATGTAGTAGAAAAGCAACTGGTCCTGATGGCATTCCAGCTTTTTTATTGAAAACATTTGCTGAGGAGCTGGCACCGGCTTGGTGCCCCATATAACCCATATTCCAACTTTCGGTCGATAGCCACAGGGTACCAATACTCTGGAAAACCTCATATATTACTTCTGTACCAAAGATAATTTGCCCAAAAGAAAACAATGATTACAGACCTGTTGCACTTACATCAATTGTCATGAAATGTTTGGATTGCTTAGTGGCTTGTAAACTGTGGTTAGACGTTCAGGACTATCTTGACCCATTCCAATATGCCTACAGGCAGGGCAGAGGAACATATGATGCTGTCAACACTGTTGTCCATTTAATTTTGAAACACTTAGACAAGCCCATGGCTTATGCTAGACTATTGTTTATAGACTATAGCTTGGCGTTTAACCTAATCCAACCTCACACCCTGCTCAGTAAGTTGAAACAAATGAATGTCAATCCATACATCATCAAGTGGTATCATTCTTTTCTAACAGACATAGTGCAGCTTGTTAAAGTAAATCAGACTCTTTGCTAAACTGTGGTAACAATTATCGGTGCACCCCAAAGTTGTGTCAGTTTGCCGATTTTGTACTTTCTATATACAAATGACTGTACCAGCAGCAGTACTAACAACTACATAATAAAATTTTCTGATGATTCGGCTATTCTTAGTCTGTTGCATGCTGATTCTGACATCAGTATGTACACTTCTGAAATTGAAAGCTTTGTACATTGGTGTGACAACAACCACTTCAAACTCAATGTTAGTAAGACTCAAGAGATGATTTTTTATGCTAAATGTATTGTTGCCGATCAATGTTGTTATCCATGGTGAAGAAATTGCCCAGATCGGTCAGTACAAATACCTAGGTGTCCATAACAAACTTAGCTGGAATGTCCATGTTCACAGTGTGTGCTCAAAAGTATATTGGTCCACTGCTGCAAGTGTGTAACCCTTATCCATTACTTGATCACCAGTGAGTGAATGGTTTAAATGGCAAGCCTGTGGAGCATGTCCTCATAGACTTGTGTACAAAAAAGTTGTGTAGGGGATTTAATTAAAAGTATGCTTCAAAGTAGGCTTCATAGGACATTTTAGGCATTCAGCAGTGACTGACTGTTAGTGTCTCCTGCTATGTATACTCCACGGTGGAACTCATTGAAACATCAAAAGCCTGGAGAAACTTGTGGAATCTGGTATTTCCACCTAAATGGTGACAACATAATTAAATAACCAGATGGCATGATGATCATTATTTTTCATTACGGGTTAATTATCATTATGTGAATTTAAAATCGATTATTTTCGTTATAATTATGTAATTAACACAATAATTATCATTTCTTTATCATCATAGTGACTCCAACCCTGCTACTAAACTGATTTGTAGTAAGAAATATGTAACTTCAGAAAATGATGTTCACTACAGTACACAAGTAATTGGGGTGGCAGAAAGTGCGAGGTTGGTCTGAAAAATTGGTGAGAGGTTAAATCTAAAAAAAATGGTGGGAGGTGGTAGATTGCATAGGAGATTGACTCTAAAAAATGGTGGGAGGTGGCAGTTTGGGTAAAAGGTTGGGAGATGGGAAGTTGGCCCCAAAAACAGGTGGTTAGGAGATTGAGACCGCTGCCACACACCTTCTTATATTACTAACAACAAACATTTGTTGCTGAAACATTTGACAGGCTGCATGTTGCAGCATAATCGTTCGACATCGCTTGTCATTTCTTGAGAATGACCAGTTTGGTGTATTTTGCATCATAATATCGAATAAGATGCCTGGCTCCCTCTCGGCCATCTGCATAAGCAGCCCTTTCGCCTCCTGATCAGTCAAGGCACTGATGTCAGCCTGGAAGGATGACAAAGAAGAGGTGCCACCAAGTAAAATTGCTCTAAAAGTGGTAAATGTACTGGTTTCCGTGATTTGTCGGTGGTATGTGAAAATCGGATGCTGGGGGCCTCGCTCAATGGTTGTGGTGTGTGGAATTTTTTATTTTACGTTGCATGTACTTCATTCTGGTGCTTTTCAAAGTGGAAATGGTGTGCAGGTACATCTGGATTAAAAATGAGTAAACACATTTTTTGCGGTTTGCTATTATATTTTGTTGCTAGTAAATTTTGGCTTGAAAGCAGGTTATAAAATGCTGAAAAAGCTGTTCTACTGGCATATCTGCATATTCTTTCAGGTACACGACACACAGGTATTGCTGCTGTTGCAAAGGGTTGCAGGGATACTATATGCACTTATTATTGTCTATAATATTTGGCTCAGAAATTTAAATGTTGATCAATACATGAAATCATCACCATTGATGTTGTATGTATATTATAATAACATTGTTTTAATTGTTTGTAAACTATGTGACAACTATTCTACATATTGTTTCCTGTATTTTCTTGCATAATTATATTGATTAATAATATTACTACCTACCACTGAGTGATTGGGGCTGTAATTATATGCATTATATTATCAAATATGCATTTATCATCTATGTGACATACATATGTCATGTAGTGTTGTTAAAATAACAAATTAATGTCATGCAGGGTTCCACATCATGTAAATGATCTCCATCTCCCTTAACCTTTGTACAATACAGACAGCTTAAGTTATGTCAATGTAATCTGGCTACATCTATCGCGTAGATATTTATCAAATAGGTGTCATGTAGATGACACAAAGTTCATAATTATGTATACCGGTACATATAGAATGCATTGTGCTAGATCCATGTCACAGTAATACTGTACAATTCATTCAACATAATGGTACTTAAATTCATTTAATAATTTTAAAGCATCTTTCTCCCACCTTGTTAGATGTACTTGTAATAATGTTATGCTAATGAATTAAATCCTTAATTATGGTTAATTAGGGTAATGAAGTAAAAATTCAGTTGTATACTGGGTACATATAATTTTCAGTTATTACACTTCATAATTAATTTGATATAATTTATGTCACTGCAGTTTATTGCATGCATAAAAATATCACAAATGAGGCTAAACAATAATATAGAGACCAGTACAGTTTATGACAGGGGTCGGCAACCTGCGGCCCGCGGGCCAACTGCGGTTCGCTTAGCTATTTCATGCGGCCCGCGGACTGTCAACGATATTGTGCAAAATGCGGCCCTCCCCTGCCACATTGGTATACAAAATAACATGTCCACGTGATGAACATAATAATATACCAAATATGTATTTTTACTTACTTTACTTTTAATATTTAATGAATTCACTTTTAGGGTATGCAGACATGAAAGTATGCAGCGCGCCCCTCCTAAGGAACACACCATTAAACAACTTTAGCTTGTATTTAATGTGTTCACATTGTGGACAGATCTGTGCGTTACCCCACTGGAAAACTATTTTCAGTAAATAAACAACCTAACTAAGTTGCATTTGAAAAATAGTAAATATCCCAAAAAGCCTCTACCTTTGGTAACACGGTCTATAACCCCCTCCCCGTGTTTTTTACTTATACAGTCGAGCCTCGTTATTACGCGGATTCGGATATAACGCGGTCGGTCGTGGACCCCGAATTTGGCCCTGCTTAAACCTACTTAGAATTACTTCGACAATTCTCAAGAAACATTAGGCGAACAATGTCAGTGAATGAGTATCAACGTGTTGTTTGTTTTGCATTACTGCCGACATCAATCGCTGTCGCTCGCTTCGCTTCGATGGTTTGTAAATTGCAATCGAGATTCACAAATACGCCTCGCGTAAGAATCAGATAAACAGTTTTAAATGCATTTAGTATGCAATTCCAACATAACACTTGGGTGAAATGACATGCTTCCATTACATCGTAAATTTAATCGTTTTCGGTACGCGAAGCCAACATGTCAAATTCCTAAACCAAGGTTCTACCGGTGCGCGAAAATACGAATTCGTCATCCGCACATGAAATGATGAATCGATGTTAAGTGGTGCGTAATAAATTTATGCTTCGGTCGAGATCAGTTGAAAGACGAAGTGAAACAATTATTAATTCTACTTATTGTCGTTTTCTGTTTTTTTATCAACTTACATACTACGTTTGTCAAATCATAATTTATACGTTTTCGGCTGTTCAGGTCCAGGTTATTATTTTCGATTCGTAGGCCTATTGGTCCAGTACATCATCATCGTAGTAGATCTATTCCATAACGGTATACGTACATGTGTTTTATTCAGTTCAAAAGTCAAGAGTGTGTGACATTTAAAAATAATACACGTCGATGCTAGTATACTCGTTTAATAAGTTCCATAAACTGCATATTGGCGTATAAGACAGTGCTGCAAGCACACGGGGCTTTGACAGCATTCTTGGGTTTGATGCAGCGGGCGGCGATCGGTGTTGTTTAGTAGCTCAATGGTGGCAGATATGAGAACGCCTAACGCGCCTCGCATACAGCGCGGTCCGAAGTTGTGGACCCCGACCATCGCGTTATAAAGAGGCTCGACTGTATGAACGAACTATTGCCTGAAATTAAAATGTATATTAAATACAAATGGTATGATAGTAATATATCAGGCCATTATGGTTGTTAAATTTAAATGGGAATTAACATATAATACATACCTTGCAATCCATACATAATCTAATATTGGTTTAGTGATATTCCATCATGATTACAGCTCATGGGCTAGCAGAACGTAAATTATGCAATGTTCGTATTATATTCAATGTATTAAACATAATTGGTCATGTGTAATACATTTGACAGAGTGTGACCATGTGCGTGTGGGATAAGACATAGGGACCGTCTTGCCCCATATGCATGGGGACTGTATTGCCCCACAGACCTGTGTCTTAATAAGATGTATACAAAGCACAACATACTATTCCACATTTTGTATTGTTTGATCTGTCAACTGATTAATAATATTATCATGTCACCATTTAAGTCCATGATTCATGATTCACACCGTTGTATGGTGAGTTTCACCATTTTACTATTGGCAAAATATTAGATCAATGCATATAAAAGTTTAAAAACACACTGATCTAATTACGTCTGTCTCGTGTTGCTGAACTTTCGGGCGGGTATCAGATAGAATTAGCTTCATTTTGCACCAGATTTGGAACGTTCAGAGTTATATATTTTGAGTACGTGGTGGGGGCCGTTTTACCCCCAGGGACCGTGTTGCCCCAGGTTACCCTACTACCTTATTTGTGACTGAGTAATAATGTGTTGTTTTGACTAACGTTCGTCGCCTGCCAGCGAAATGGCGAACGGAGTTGTACGCTGATGGAAAAGGTTCAAGACTAAGGAGGTGCCAAGCAAAGCTCTTCAGGGCACACTCCATCATCCAACGGGAAAGCCCGTGTGGCAAGTCGATGAAAATGCAGAACGTAATAAGGGTCGCCGTGAAGACTAAACTGTGTTCGCTCTCGCTGTCTAAACTATCGGCAGTTCCAGCACCTTGTGACCGAGATGAATGCGCGATATGAAGAACTCCTGTAGTACACCGAAGTAAGCTGAGGCGCGCAGGAACAAGTCTGCAGCCAGGTGTGGGCCACTTGGTGGCGCAGCAACATCACCAGCAACAGGCCACAGTGTCACACGGGTCAACTTGGCACCAGCGGCATGCCAAGAACACGTAACCTGATTAATGTGTTTTTGAATAATCCAACTGTTGTTCAAAATCAGACGTTGATGTTTGACGATAATAATAACTCATATTCGTGGACGTGATATTTACAACAGCGGTCAATACAACTGCTAGACACAAGGTATATAATTGCATTGTGCCAATTACCACGAGTGTGCGTGCGTACGCGCGCGCGTGCGTGCGTGTGTGGCCCGCTAACCTATTCAAAGTCACTTATTTGGCCCTCCATTCAAAAAGGTTGCCGACCCCTGGTTTATGACATACATTTTATCACACTTTAGAATTATTTTTACAATTATTGACATTGGATTGTTTGCTACATTATAAACAAGGAAACGTTTACCGTGGTGGAACACACAAATGCAACAGTTTTCACAGAAGATCGCGGCACTCAAGAAAATAAAATGTGCTGTCTTATTTACTTTTATTTTATAACAGTTATGCGCGAAAGAATCGCCAGTCTTATTCCGCGAAATGGGAACCGAAAACGAATGCATGCAAACCAAAATGATGTCAACAGCTTCAACAACTATTACGACATATAGACACTTATTATATATCTTTAACCGATAGACCGTATACACTAAACAGGCCTTACACTACGTCTTTTCTGGTATATTAGATGATTACCTGTAGGTCCCTAATTACGCTAGTAATACGATATAGGTAATAGGCAACGGCACCCTCGAGACGAACATAAATTATAATCGAACAAATCAAATGTACGAATAATGTACAATGCTTTTTGACTTACACGGCTTGTTGATAACAGTCGTTGAAATTAAACAAATCTCAAACGAAGGTAATTTCTCAGACACAGTGGCAAACGGAATATTTACGACAATTTGTGCTATAACGTACCTCCAACTCCGTTGACGAACTGTCTGTTACTATGGAAGCCATGTTGCTTATCAGTGACAGGCGCTGACATAATACAAGCTCCGCCTCCTCGGGTCGCGACCTTCTCGGAACTTGCCGAAAGCTGTTCGGGACGTGCACTGACCAGCGACGTCGAGTGTTGTAAGCGTCGAAGCGTCGATTTAAAAATTGCGTCTTCTTCATTTCGACACGTTTCGCCGGTCGGCATATGTTACAGTATATATAATTTACACTAAATAACACGATTTTATAATAAAAAAATTGTTTTACGAACACCTACTGTACCTTTAAGATTAATAAACTATGCTTACATTTTAAAATGGGAATTGGTTATATACTGTCACGTGCTTATTATGGCAATAAATCACACCCTATTCACATTTGTTTCTGGCCACTAATATGTGTATAAAAATGCTACACGATGGAGTGTCAAATAACAAATTACACTATTTAATAATAATATAATTATTTAGCAAACATTGTTAATTATTCCATTCCATCCAATCACTCATCAAAGTATGGTATATGTACTTTATTATGAAAATATATTATTTTCAACGAGTCCAGTTTCATACTTGGTTACGTTTGTCAACCATAATTCGCCTAGCGGACAACCACACAACAAAAAGGGGGCAGTTTTTATTATTATTTTTAACGCCTGCAACCGCCACTCGTTTACGGTCACGTTCCGCAGAATAGCCTCACAATATGTACTTTCGTATTCACGAATCATACACCATACATAATTTGAATAGCGTGAAACTAGTTAATGGTTTTATTTGCATACGCCATTGTATTGAAGGCGATAACATCATTAAAAACAATATACAGCTGTACATTAACCCATAATAACTTTCTTTCCACTTGGGCACAGACCACAGTCACTTTTCCCATAGACGACCATTATAACGTTCTTGCGCCTACATTGAAAATTTATCCTACAATTTTTTTTTTAAATTCACAGAAAATGACAGACCCACAAAGACACCTGGTGTGCGAAATTCGTGAAAATGACATACATCCTTTTCGCACAAATTGCTTTAAAGCATGAGGCCCCTGCATTTCTGCCATGATATTCTCTGGTTTCCCAAATATGAGTACATCCTGCCTAACAGCCACTGTGTCCTTACGGAACAGGTATACGTATTGACAAATGGCATAATTTCAAAGCTTAGATGCTACTGTGCAGAAGAACATCACTTCCACTCACTCATCCACACAATTTCTGCTCTCACAAATAAACCCTATCTGCACAATGAATTTTTTCCTTGCGATTCTTTATGTATGTAATGGCGGATGGATTCTGACTGTGGTCCGTGCCCACTTACCGCAGTGAGGTCGAGCAACTGCTATGAAGAGGTGAAAACAAAAAAAATTTATTGGTCGAGAATAAATTCACTCGGCGGTAAAGCGGTACCTCGTAGGAATTGCATTGGCAAAGACGACTTGGCTTGCACGTTTTGTAAATCTTGCGCGATTAATTATACATTTTAATTGTACACGAATTAAATTTAGAAGGGATGGGAAGACGACCCTCCTGAAATTTCCAAACGCCCCCAAGGGGTCACGACCCCCAGTTTGAGTACCTCCGTTCTACACGAACGGCAACATGTCATACTGGCTTTGAAGTTAATTTAGTGCGATGTCTCCATTAGCCGAAGTTTATTCGCTTCGTTGACAGCCTATTTCAAAAGTATGCCCAATAAATTGGCGGAGCGTTGGCACAAGCAACATGCTCAAGTCACGTCTGGCCAAATTTATGTTTTTATGCCACTTGGACTAAGCACACCCGTCTAGTGGCAGTAAACGTGTACACCGATTTCCATGTAAACGTTGAATGACTCGGCGTAGGGTAGGGCGGGGCAATACGCCCATGTGAGGCAATGCGTCCATAGCACTTTTCCAACGAACGCCCAATGCAGTATACCACGTGTTATGCTTTTTGAAGTGCTGCCTTCTCTCGCTTTCTTCTGACAAGAGTGCTAAAGTGAATGTTCGAAAGTAAGTATGAAAATTAATGTTTCGTGTTTTTCTCTGTATTGATATAAAATTTAATGTCTACCTTTGTGTTAATAAAGTCATTGTAACCAAGAGTGCTGTTTTGCCACTCGGCGTATATCATCATAATTAACTTGTAAACACATTAGCAGCATTGATTGTGGGTGATAATAAGGACGCTTATTGTATGCCACCTATTGATCCAAATAGTACTATTGGAGCGAGACGCCTACCAACCAAGGGGGCAATACGCATAGGTGGGCGTTTTGCCGCACCTATATATATATATATATATATATATATATATATGTATATATATATATATATATATATATATATATATATATATATATATATATATATATATATATATATATATATATACACATATATATATATATACACACACATATATATATATATTATATATATATTAGATATATATATATATATATATATATATATATATATATATATATATATATATATATATATATATATATATATAGAACAGTCATACCTTCGGTATAATAATTATACAACTACCAATACCAATCCGACTACTACCAATCTATGTGCACCACTTAATGTAAAACAGACAATAGGTATGCATGATTACCTTTCTTTATTATATCGCATTTAATTATTCTTTACGTTCATTTGCAGTCTAAATCATGGTCAGGCACTAAAAAAACAGAGGAGTGTACGGTGATAGCAACTTGCAAGATGCGTTGAGATTAGTCGGAGACGGCATGCCGCTCATCTGTGTCAGCAAAGAATTGGGAGTTCCGGCTCGCACTATTCGCAGACACCGTGATGCCCTTGTAGCCACACCTGGAAAGGTGAGGTTGGGTTCCACATCGGCGCTGCCGCCGGAGGTTGAGTTGGTGATTCATGACCACATCCAGACAATGGAGAGGGCCTTGTACGTCCCAACTCCTACTGATGTCAGACGTCTGGTATATGACGTGGCAGTGGCCACGGGGACAAACCACCCGTTCAACCAAACAAACAAGTTGGCCGGGAAAGACTGGCTGAAGAGCTTTCTAAGAAGACATCCCGACCTGAGCATTCGTCAGCCCCAAGGAACAAACTTATCAAGAGCTGTTGGTTTCAACAGAGCGAAAGTAAACGAGTTCTTTGGGATCTACAAATATGTGCTCAATGAACACGAATACATACCGTCCAAGGTGTGGAATATGGACGAAACTGGGATAACCAGTGTCCACCAGCCAGGCAAGGTCGTCGCTTCTAAGGGGGTCGTTTAGATAGCGAAAATGACCAGCGGCGAACGAGGAGCAACCGTGACTGTGATCTGCGCGGTGAGTGCTGCCGGGGCCTACCTTCCGCCATTCATTATTTTTCCCCGGAAGCGAATGGTGGACCAGCTCATGCAGGGTGCCCCGCCACAGTCAGTCGGCCACGCCAGTGCAAGCGGTTGGACAGATGCCGGACTCTTTCTGAAGTGGATGGAACAGTTTGTTCTCTACACAAATGCATCAACGCAGAACTGTCACCTGATTGTGTTGGACGGGCATCACAGCCATAAGACCCTGGATGCTGTAAACTATGCCAGGGCTCATGGAATCGAGCTGATCACTCTTCCTCCACACTGCACCCATAAGATGCAGCCTCTCGACCGATGCTACTTCAAATCTCTGAAGAGCGCATACAACGTATATGCAGACAACTGGATGACGTCACACCATGACCAAAGAATAACATTCTACGACATGGCAGGGATTTTTGGCACTGCGCTTCTGCTAACGTCAACGCCAGACAAGGCCATCACTGGATTCCGGGCCTGCGGACTGTGGCCCTTCGATGACACCATCTTTCAAGACAACGAGTTCGCTGCTGCCGCTGTGACAGAAGAGGCACCACCTATACATGATACCACTGAGCAGGCCGATGTGGCTGCCGTTGAAGGTATGTGCACAATGTTAACACGCACTATTTATATGGGATATACGTCAGTCAATGTGCACACTATGGATATTCCAAAACCTTTCCATCACACGTTGGAAGCCAAACGCGCGTAAATTAAAATTACCCATTTGCCCTTGCTTGCCCCCATATAGCTCCAAAGCATTCCAACTCAATTGCTGACTGACGAGAAATATAACTTCATTCACATAAGAAAATACATGTAATGAAGTGTAGCAATAACGACCTAAGTACCTGTGCTGAATATAGTAAATGACTATGTATAGTAGTTTAGTATGGCAGGCTAGGGTAAATTAGGGAATCGTACATTTTATTGATATAGGTCTAGCGGTTGTACAAAAATATATGTACAAGTATTGACGTACCTCTGAGCTCGAATACAGGCTCTATAGAAATAGTGTATATTGTACTGAACGATATGTTATAGGTACCGCTCGGGAGATCGTCAAGAAGCTTTCTCCTTCTCCGCGGATTGCTGCACCGAGAGCTCGTACGCGGAAGGCTGAATCTGCGGCGTGCCTCACGTCGTCTCCATACAAACGGAGTTTGGTGGAAAAGGACGACGTCCAAAAAAGGCAGAAGAAGACAACCGCCGTCCGCTCTGCAACGGGAAAGAAACGCAAAACAAAGAAACAAGCTAAAATGGGTCCAGTGTCTAATGTGCAAGAAATGGGCCCACGAGCAGTGCACACCAGGCTACAACAGGTTTATGTGTCCTAACTGTGAATCAAACGAGGACTAGGAAAGTCACATCATGTCATGTAATGTCTCACAGCAACGGAGAAAACATTACCGTAATGCCTTTCCATTATGACATTTGTTTCAATATAATGCTATACACGACTATAATAGGAACTGGGCTGGCTTGACATAAATGAGACGACTTCCAGTATGCATGACACATTTGTTTAATTGTATCAATTATGTCATACTGCTAATAGTCGTATAATACGCAAATAGATTTGCTTAATTGGTAGGTCCCAGATATATGTTATACGTGACATATGTGATGTCAACACGATTCCCTGATTTATTGTGGGGCGAAACGCCTACCACTGGGCGACTTGCCCCTTTCTGTGGGCGTATTGCCCCAGCAAAGGGGTAGTACGCCTACATAAGACTTTGTTTAGAATGCGTTTAACTTGAAAACTGTTTGTAATCAGACTTTTAATACTGTTTATTTTAATTGAGCGTAGCTGCCTCTTTCGGAGTATTAAACTGTTTTTTCGAATAAGCTTTAGTATTTTTGATGCAGGTGGCATTTATTTGCCAATGGGTTCATGTTGACGTGTGTATATTGTTGTTGTTGTTCATGGCGCCGCCGATCTACCCACGGAAACATAAATGTCCCCAAATGACGGCGATGAAAATAATATGTACGACGAGGTGACAGCTCTTTACCCCGCCTGAATAAGCAACGTGTTCGCCGACATGGGAGGAGACACAACACATATTTAAAGAGGTGAAGGCTTTAATGTAAGTAAAACTACATCGTAGAACGTCACGTTGAACAAAGTACTAAACCTTTCGAAAAGCAAGCATCAAATAAACTACGAACAGTCCAAAACGAGATCTCAATAGCGTGCGTGGATATCTGCATATTATCAATGTCACTTCGCAGAGATTAATTTAAACGATATTACTCAGCTGCTTGCTGCAACAGGAAAATAACAGCCGGTCGCAGGCCTGCTGACCACAGCAGGCGGCATTGAGAGGCCTGTTTTGGGGAACACGCTCACAGCAGATCATTTCCACCGAGTCGATCGGTCTCGGTCCGCAACATTCGGCATTCGGTGGCCTTGCTTCGAGCCCTCCGTCGCAGCAAATCCTGTCGTTGGTCTTGAAGTATACGTTATCTCCACAGCAGTCGAGACATGTCATTATACCAAATTCGTCAATGTTGTGTCTTTTCCGATACCAGTTTAGGTCAATGTTCATTGCTTCAAGGTACTCTCCCAGTTTCCTGTAATATTTGTATATGAAGTTCTTCCTATCAGTGATCTGATCCATGCAGCACATTCCCATAATTGAGTCGTCAGCTTCAACTCCGTAGCATTTCGCGTTTGAAATCCTCGGTTGGACCTAGAAAACGACATATGAAGAAAAAATATATTCATGTAGCTGAAAAAAAACACGTATTTATTCCGAGCTGCGTTTCCATTGCGATGCATATAATTATATATATATATATATATATATATATATATATATATATATATATATATATATATATATATATATATATATATATATATATATATATATATATATATATATATATATATATATATATATATATATATATATATATATATATGTATATATATATATATATATATATATATATAATGCATATATATGTACATATTTATGTACGTATATATGTATGTATGTATATATGTATACACACAAACCAGTAACAAAATGTATGGAAAACATTGCTGAAACTAGGTATAAATGTGTGTGTTTAAATGCAAGGAGAATAGTAAATAAGAAAAGCGAATTAAACATTATGGTAGAAGATATTAACCCTCACACAATTGGTGTAACCGAAACATGCGCCAACAAAGACATTTGAGATGCTGAATTAAGACTAACAGGATACGTAATGTTTTTGAGAGGTCGAATAGGAAGATGGGAGGGAGTCATTTTATATATTAAATAATCTATTCAGTCTAACGAAATAAAATTAGAAAGGGAAGCAAATTGCGATAAAGCTGTTTAGTGCAATATAGGAAATTCGACATTCAACATAAGCGAAGAGGATAACAGAAACTTACGCAAAGCTATAAAGGAAGTAAGTAAAGGAGAATATGTCATAATGGGATATTTCAACCACGAACACATACAATGAAAATCTCTAGAGAGTACAGGGGGTGAGGACCGACAGTTTGTACTGTTAATTCAAGATAGCGTCCTTACCCAACACTTGCTAGAACCAATTATGGAGATAATGTATTACATTTACTTTTGTCTTCACACAATGAATTAGTGGAAAATGTCAAAATACACGAATCATTAGGTAACAGTGATCCTTGAAACTAGAAGTGCATGGGGGTTACCTAGAGGTGTCTCAAGCAGAACAAGAGGCCACTAGCACAGATAAACCAATATCAAATCATCCGAAAAACATTTCTGAAAAAGGTTATAGATGCGTATGTTTAAATGCAAGGAGCATAGTAAATAAGGAAAACGAATTAAACATTATGGTAGAAGATATTGACCCTCACATAATTGGTATAACTGAACCATGGGCCAACATAGATATAACAGATGCTGAATTAGGACTGACAGGATACGCAATGTTTAGGAAAGATCGAATAGGAAGAAGGGGCGGTGGAGTTATTTTATATGTTAAAGAATCTATTCAGACTTATTAAATAAAACTAGATAGGGAAGCAGAATGCGATGAAGCTGTTTGGTGCAAAATTGTTTCAGGAAATTCAAAATTAATTATTGGATTAGTTTACCGAAGTCCAAACATAAACGATGAGGACAACACAAAAATAAAAAACGCTATAAAGGAAGTTAGTAAAGGGGAATGTATCATAATGGGAGATTTTAACCATGGACACATACAATGGAATTCTCTAGAGAGCACAGGGATTGAGGATCAAAATTTGTATGTTTAATCCAGGATAGCTTTCTTACTCAGCACGTACTAGAACCAACCAGGGGAGAAAATGTATTAGATATAGTTTTGTCATCACAAAAAGAATTAGTGGACAATGTAAAAATATTTGAACCATTGGGTAATAGTGACCATAATCAAATACATTTTGACATCAATGTAAAATCAGAAAGTAAAAATAAGAAAACGTACAAGAGAAACTTCCACAAAGGTAACTACAAAGATATGAGAAAATACTTAGCAAAGCTAGATTGGAATAACATGCTGATGAATAAGACCGCAATTGAATGTTGGAATATTCTAAAATATGAAATTGAGAGTATCATCGATAAATTTGGAAAACTGTGTAGAAAGAAACACTTGTCAAAACAGGCAATTAGAAAAATAATGCTAAAACAAACTATGTGGAGGGTTTATAGGCGTACCAGAAAGGAAGAAGACTATGCAAAATACAAAGAGGCACTTAATGCAGCTACAATTAATGGCGGAAGACCTAATTTAATGGCGGAAGACCTAAATGGTTACTTCAGTTCAGTGTTTACCAAAGAAGATATTAGTTCATTACCAGTTGCTGATGCTAAATTTCAGGGGGCTAAATCTGACTATTTAGGACCGTTAGTTGTAACTCCAGAATTGGTAGCTAAGAAAATAAAGGCAATGAAGGATAACAAATCACCGGGAGTGGATGGGATTCCTCCAAAATTACTAATGGAAACAGTAGATCAAATCAGTATACCACTTGCAAGAGTATTCAACTTGTCATTAAAAGAGGGAGTTGTTCCGTTTGAATGGAAAGAAGCAAACATCATACCATTATTTAAAAAGGGTTCGAGAAATAAGTCAGAGAATTACAGACCAGTGAGTTTAACGTCAGTGATTTGTAAATTATTAGAAAGGTTAATTAAAGACCATATGGTGGACTTCCTCGTTAAGCATAAATTATTAAATTCATCTCAACATGGATTCCTTAAAGCGAGGTCATGCTTAACAAATATGTTATGTTTTTTGGAAGAAATCACTAAGTGGATAGACGTGGGATCGCCAGTAGATATTATCTACTTAGATTTTCAGAAAGCTTTTGACAAAGTGCCACATCAAAGATTACTACTTAAATTAAAAGCCCATGGTATCGGGGATAGCATAACTGACTGGATAGAACAATAGCTGACTGACAGAAGACAACGAGTTGTAGTAGATGGAGAAGTTTCAAATTGGAAATCGGTTTTGAGTGGGGTACCTCAAGGATCAGTATTAGGACTTATATTATTCTTAATTTATATCAATGACTTGGACGACAGTATAACAAGTAACGTACTGAAATTTGCGGATGACACAAAACTGTTTAGAAAGGTTGCTACTGATGGTGATAAACAACATTTACAAAACGATCTAGACAGATTAGTGAAATGGTCTGAGAAATGGCAGATGCTGTTCAATTGTGGGAAATGTAAATGCCTACATACAGGACATGGGAACTTGAATGTAAACTATAAAATGGGAGATACTGTTCTGGGTACTACTGTAAAAGAAAAGGACTTAGGAGTTACAATAAGCGCTGATATGAAAGTTTCAGAGCAGTGTGGTATTGCAGCTTCAAAGGGTAATCAAATTCTTGGATTGATTAGAAGAAACATAACATACAAGGGAAAAAAGTTAATTATACCTCTTTATAAAGCAATAGTTAGACCTCATTTAGAATACTGTATACAAGCATGGAGACCATATCGTAAGAAGGATATAGATGCGCTTGAACGCATACAAAGGAGAGGAACTAAAATGATTCCAGAACTTAGAGACCTTAGTTATGAAGAACGCCTGAAAGAATGTGGTTTAACAACTCTAGAGACAAGGAGGTTAAGAGGAGATCAGATTGAAGTTTTTAAGATATTGAATGGGTATGAAAATATTGATAGAAATATGTTTTTCTCACTCAAGAAGGATAGCAGAACTAGAGGACATGAGGTAAAATTAGTAAAGGATCAATGTAGAATGGACATCAGGAAGCACTCGTTCGCACAGAGGACAATAAATGAATGGAACAAATTGTCTACAGATTGTGTAACTGCTAGCAGCGCGAATATGTTTAAAAAAGGTTGACACATATCTCAGGAGGGCGGGTTATAAGTAGGTGAACATTGTTGGACTCTCGATAAGCCAAAGGCTTCCTTGTCCACTTGCCATCTGGGCCTTTTGCTTGGATGGCAAATCTTGTTAAATCTTGTTAAATAATCAAATACATTTTGACATCAAAGTAAAATCAGTGAGTGCAAATAAAAAAATACAGGATAAATTTCAACAAAGGTAAATATAAAGATATGAGAAAATACTTAGCAAAGCTAGATTGGAATAACTTGCTGAGGAATATGTCCGCAATTGGACGTTGAAACATTCTAAAATAAGAAATTGATAGTATCACTGATAAGTTTGTACCGTTGAAAAAAACATGGAAAACGGTCTAGAAAGAAACAGCTGTGAAAAGAAGCTATTAGAAAAAATAGCGTACTAGAAAACTGTGTGGGGGTTTATAAGCGCACCAGAAAGGACGAAGAATACACAAATTATTAAGAGGCACTTAATGCAGCTACGAATGAAATTAGACAATCTAAAATTAGCTATGAACAAAAAACATGTAACATAAAAAACGACACAAATTCTTCTTATGCATATATCAGGAGTAAAGAAAAGGTATGAGACAAGGTTGGACCACTAGAAGACAATACTGGAAATGTAATATCACACGTTTTTTAGTGGCGGAAGATCTAAATAGATACTTCAGTTCAATTTTTACCAGAGAGGATATTAGTTCATAACCAATTCCAGATACTAAATTTAAAGAAGCTAAATCTTAATATTTAGAGAAGCTAATTGTAACTCCAGAAATGGTACCTAACAAAATAAAGGCAATGGAGGACAATAAATCAACTGTAGTGGATAGAATTCATCCAAAACTACTAATGGAAACAGTAGAAACAATTTGTATACAATTTGCAAGAGTGTTTAACTTGTCATTAAAAGAGGCAGTGGTTCTTGTTGAATGGAAAGAAGCAAATATCATACCGTTATTTAAAAAAGGGTTCGAAAAATACGCCAGAGAATCATATACCAGTGAGTTTAACATCTGTGATTTGTAAATTATTAGAAAAGTTAATCAAACGCCATATGCTGGACTTCCTTGTTAGGAATAAATTATTAAATCAATCTCAACATGGATTCCTAAAAGAGAGAACGTTATTGACAAAGTGCCACGTCAAAGATATCTACTTAAATTAAAAGTTCATGGTTGGTATCAGGGATGGCATAATCGACTGGATAGAACAATGGCTGACTGACAGAAAACAGCGTGTTGTAGTACATGGGGAGGTTTCAAACTGGAAATCAGTTCTGAGCGGGGTACCACAAGGATCAGTATTAGGATCTTTATTATTCTTAATGTATATCAATGAATTGGACGATAATATAAAAAGCAATGTACTGAATTTTGAGGATGCTACAACAGTGTTTAGAAGGGTTAACAATGGTGGCGATATACTACATTTACAAAACGATCTAGACAGATTAGTGAAATGGTCTTAAAAATTACAGATGTTGCACAATTTTGGCAAATGTAAATGCATACATACAGGACTTGGGAACTTGAATGCAAACTATAAAGTGAGAGACAATGCTCTGGGTACTACTGTAAAAGAAAAAGACTTAGGAGTTACAATAAGCCCTGATATAAAAATTATATGGTTCCAGAACCGAGGGACCTTAGTAACGAAGGACGACTGAAAGAAGGTGGTTTAAAAACCCTAGAGACAAGGCGGTTAAGAGATCAAATTGAAGTTTTTAAGATATTGAATGGGTATGAAAATATTGCTAGAAATTATTTTTGTTCACCAAAGAGGGATAATAGAATTAGAGGACATGAGGTAATATTACAAATGGATCAGTGCAGATTGGATACCAGAAATACTCTTTCTCACAGAGGACAACGAATGGAACAAATAATCTACAGCGTGAATATGTTTTAAAAAAAAGGTTGACACATATCTCAGGAAGGCGGATTACACATGTATTAAAAATGTTTGACTCTCGATAAGCCAATGGCTTCATTGTCCACTTGCCATCTGGACCTTTTCCTTGGATGGCAATCTTGTTAAGTATTGTTAAATACGTTTATTTGAGTATGCTCTTGAGCACTAAATTCACTTATATACGTATATCTATGTACATTTATGCATTCGTGTATTACCAATGCAGGCAGCATACTTTTGTTGCGGTTCGTTTTGCACCAGGTTTAAAAAAAATAATGAAATAAGTGCTATTAAAGTTTACCTGTAGATCGCAGCAGATTTCTTTCATCTCGTTGTATGCTTTTGGTCCGCAACACTTTCCATTGTCAGGTCGAGAGATCAGCTCATCCTCACAACAGATTTATCTTCTGTAATCGTACGGCTCTCCCTTGCAGCACAGGTCATCGACACACGGCGCTACATGCAAGAGAAGCATAGTCGCTCAGTTGAGAATTCATCATTATTTGACAGTTAATTTGCTAAATGGCCATTACTATAGACTATCGGTGGACATCAACACACGCTACAAACAAGAGAAAAAACCGGCTACTTGGCAGATCATCATTAATTTATATATAAGTTGGTACAACATCGACAGTTGGTACAACATCGACATTATCAATTACTGCTGTATTCCTTAGTTCCTTGCTGTGTTTCTTTCGCCCAGTTAACCTTCGAGTGCAACAGGAGTATAGGTAATACAACAACATGTATGGTTAATTATATACACAGAGAAAATGGACGATGAATATGCCTTCAAGCGGTAGTATGTTACGACAGCGAATGTACATGCTGTTAAAATAACGACTAAAAGAACCAAACTCTACACATTCATACACAAGCCGGAACACATTCACGCACGCACGCGCACGCAAAAACACACACACAGCACGCACGTGCGCAAGTGCATTGTAAGATGTTGTTTTAATGTACATTGACACAATATTGAACCACACTTTAGATGTGTATTCCAAAATGACAACTTACGAGTGCCAGACGAAGGAGGTTTTGAAGTTGTTTTTGAAGAAGTTTCAATAATTTCAGCTGTCGTGGGTGGCTCTGTCTGTTGTACTGCTGTTGTTGGGGTAATAATTGTAATTGTTGCATTGGAACAACATTTCTCCCTACGTCTGTCGTATGCCTTCGTTCCGCAACACCCGGCATTTGGCGGTCTCCGTTGAGAAACGCCCTCGCAGCAAATCATCTTCATGTAGTTGATCGCCTTCTGTCCGCAACAGTCGGCGTTCGGTGGGTTATTCTGCCGTTTTCCGCCGCAGCAAATCTTGTCGTCTCTCTCGAAGTATGGTTAGTCCCCGCAGCATTCAAGACACGGCAGCATACTTTTTAGTTTCAGGCCATGCTTTTCAGCATATTCCTGCAATGTGATACCGAACAGTGCGAGGTACTTTTTCAGCTTCGCCAAGTACTTCCCTCTGTATTTTTTCTTGTTGATGACTTGACCGCCACAACAGATCTGCCGCAGTGAGTCGTCAGCTCTCGTTCCGCAGCACCCAGCGTTGGGTGGTTTCCGTTGTCGGACTCCCTCACAGCAGATTACCGCGGGGTTCACAGGTATTATACCATCGCCGCAACTCTCGACACATGGCAAGTACACGACATTAAAGTAGTTCGGTTTGATGTCTGCCGCCGTGGTGTCTTGGGACAGCATGTCTTTGATGTTGAGGATCCTGCCTTTGCAACATTTCTCAATCGTCGTATTGTATGCGACTCGTCCGCAACATTCAGGGTTGTCTGGTCTCTTCTGTACCTGTGGTTGGTATATTGATTAAAATGCTAACACAAGTACTCATAGTAATAACAGTAATAATGGTAATACTTGTTATAATAGTAGTAATGACGATGATGACGACGATGAAAAAATTTAACAAGATTTAAAAAGATTGCCATCCCAAACAACAAGTGTCAGATGGCAAGTGGACAAGGAAGCCATTGGCTTATCGAGAGGCCAACAATTTTCTCATCTATGTATAGTCCGCCCTTATCAAATATCTGTCAATTTTATTTTTAAATATATTCACACTACTAGCACTAATACAATCATTTGGCTGTTTGTTCCATTCATTTATCACATCTGTGAGAAAGAGTACTTTGTCAAGTCCAACCTTCACTGCTCCTTAACTAATGATGCTTTATGTCCTCTGGTTCTATTGCCTACCTACTATATTAAACACTTCTATTTGGTCTCCTCTTTGTCTCCTGGTCTCTAGTGTTGTCAAACCACATTGTAGTAATGCGTGAATACAATATTCCAAGTGTGGTCTAACTACTGATTTGTACATGGGCACAATTAGCTGTTTCTCTATATACGTGATAGTTCTCCTAATTAGCCATATAATTTTA
>BSQZ01000044.1:5775000-5797500 GCA_033239005.1 Lamellibrachia satsuma | reverse complement strand
ATTTCGCGCACTGTCCTTCTGTTTGTCACTAATACTTTCACGAAGATGGGACAGTTCGTCAGATCAACAGAGGATGTGTTCTAACGATCACCTCCTCTGTTGATCTGACGAACTGTCCCATCTTCGCAGGTCCGTTATTGCGACCTGTATATCATGGAAGTCAAGGCCTGGCCTGTCTTATGTTCTCTGTCCAATTTTTCATCTGCTTACCTCTCTTTCTCTTGCCTCTCACTATGCCTTGCAGGATGATTTTTGCAAGATCAGCGGACCTCGTGACATGGTCACTTCATCTCAGTTTGCATTTTCTTACTGCGTTCATCAGATCTTCGTGTCACCCGATATATTGGCTGTTTATATTGTGGAATTTGGTAGTTATATGGTTCTCACATTGAATGCGCAGGTATTTCATTTCGCTAATTCAATCCAGTGGTGGTCATAATGGACGCGGTTGAACAATATATATATATATATATATCAATATTTTATTATTCATTAAAGGTATATATTGATTCACATTAATTTCCTCATATACGGTGTTATGGAATCAGCGGAGTTTCCTTTTGTATAATAGTTTTAGCTCACCTTTGTCCTTAAGGTACTGTATCCACCTTTAAATTTAAACAAAATAAAATATATCCCTGAACAGCAATCGTAATTAAGTAATTTCGTGAACTTGTCTACACCTATGCAAACAAAGCGCATATGGTGTGTGTGATGCCTTGTGGTGAATAGATATTGGTGATCGTCAATAAAGAGTACAAATAACTTACCTTTATTCATTGGCATTACATCGTGTTCTCCCGCACCCCCTCTTTTTTGTCGCTTCCCGGGTTTAACAAGATTTACCAAGATTTGCCATCCAAGCCAAAGGCCCAGATGGCAAGTGGACAAGGAAGCCATTGGCTTATCGAGAGTCCAACAATGTTCACCTACTTATAACCCGCCCTCCTGAGATATGTGTCAACCTTGTTTTTGTACATATTCACGCTGCTAGCAGTTACACAATCTGTAGACAATTTGTTCCATTCATTTATAGTCCTCTGTGAGAACGAGTGCTTCCTGATGTCCAATTTACATTGATCCTTTACTAATTTTACCTCATGTCCTCTAGTTCTGCTATCCTTCTTGAGTGAGAAAAACATATTTCTATCAATATTTTCATACCCATTCAATATCTTAAAAACTTCAATCTGATCTCCTCTTAACCACCTTGTCTCTAGAGTTGTTAAACCACATTCTTTCAGGCGTTCTTCATAACTAAGGTCTCTAAGTTCTGGAATCATTTTAGTTCCTCTCCTTTGTATGCGTTCAAGCGCATCTATATCCTTCTTACGATATGGTCTCCATGCTTGTATACAGTATTCTAAATGAGGTCTAACTATTGCTTTATAAAGAGGTATAATTAACTTTTTTCCCTTGTATGTTATGTTTCTTCTAATCAATCCAAGAATTTGATTACCCTTTGAAGCTGCAATACCACACTGCTCTGAAACTTTCATATCAGCGCTTATTGTAACTCCTAAGTCCTTTTCTTTTACAGTAGTACCCAGAACAGTATCTCCCATTTTATAGTTTACATTCAAGTTCCCATGTCCTGTATGTAGGCATTTACATTTCCCAAAATTGAACAGCATCTGCCATTTCTCAGACCATTTCACTAATCTGTCTAGATCGTTTTGTAAATGTTGTTTATCACCATCAGTATCAACATTTCTAAACAGTTTTGTGTCATCCGCAAATTTCAGTACGTTACTTGTTATACTGTCGTCCAAGTCATTGATATAAATTAAGAATAATATAGGTCCTAATACTGATCCTTGAGGTACCCCACTCAAAACCGATTTCCAATTTGAAACTTCTCCATCTACTACAACTCGTTGTCTTCTGTCAGTCAGCCATTGTTCTATCCAGTCAGTTACGCTATCCCCGATACCATGGGCTTTTAATTTAAGTAGTAATCTTTGATGTGGCACTTTGTCAAAAGCTTTCTGAAAATCTAAGTAGATAATATCTACTGGCGATCCCACGTCTATCCACTTAGTGATTTCTTCCAAAAAACATAACATATTTGTTAAGCATGACCTCGCTTTAAGGAATCCATGTTGAGATGAATTTAATAAATTATGCTTAACGAGGAAGTCCACCATATGGTCTTTAATTAACCTTTCTAATAATTTACAAATCACTGACGTTAAACTCACTGGTCTGTAATTTTCTTACTTATTTCTAGAACCCTTTCTAAATAATGGTATGATGTTTGCTTCTTTCCATTCAAACGGAACAACTCCCTCTTTTAATGACAAGTTGAATACTCTTGCAAGTGGTATACTGATTTGATCTACTGTTTCCATTAGTAATTTTGGAGGAATCCCATCCACTCCCGGTGATTCGTTATCCTTCATTGCCTTTATTTTCTTAGCTACCAATTCTGGAGTTACAACTAACCGTCCTAAATAGTCAGATTTAGCCCCCTGAAATTTAGCATCAGCAACTGGTAATGAACTAATATCTTCTTGGGTAAACACTGAACTGAAGTAACCATTTAGGTCTTCCGCCATTAAAAACCCCTGTGATATTATATTTCCAGCACTGTCTTCTAGAGGTCCAACCTTGTCTTGTACGTTTTGTTTACTCCTGACATATGCATAAAAACTCTTGCTGTCATTTTTTATGTTACATGCCAGTTTTTGCTCATAGCTTCTTTTAGATTGTCTGATTTCAGTTGTAGCTGCATTAAGGCCTCTTTGTATTTTGCATAGTCTTCTTCCTTTCTGGTACGCCTATAAACCCTCCACATAGTTTGTTTTAGCATTATTTTTCTAATTGCCTGTTTTGACAAGTGTTTCTTTCTAC
This sequence comes from Lamellibrachia satsuma, assembly GCA_033239005.1. Classification (NCBI taxonomy): domain Eukaryota; kingdom Metazoa; phylum Annelida; class Polychaeta; order Sabellida; family Siboglinidae; genus Lamellibrachia; species Lamellibrachia satsuma. The sequence goes on along the minus strand of BSQZ01000044.1, from coordinate 5,794,647 downwards.
ACCGTTTTCCTTGTTTTTGGAAGGGAACAAATTTATCGATGATACTCTCAATTTCATATTTTTGAATATTCCAACATTCAATTGCGGTCTTATTCATCAGAATGTTATTCTAATCTAGCTTTGCTAAGTATTTTCTCATATCTTTGTAGTTACCTTTCTGGAAGTTTCTCTTGTAAGTTTTCGTATTTTTACTTTCTGATTTTACATTGATGTCAAAATGTATTTGATTATGGTCACTATTACCCAATGGTTCAAATATTTTTACATTGTCCACTAATTCTTTTTGTGATGACAAAACTATATCTAATACATTTTCTCCCCTGGTTGGTTCTAGTACGTGCTGAGTAAGAAAGTTATCCTGGATTAAACATAGAAATTGTTGATCCTCAATCCCTTTGCTCTCTAGAGAATTCCATTGTTTGTGTCCATGGTTAAAATCTCCCATTATGATTCCCCTTTAATAACTTCCTTTATAGCGTTTTTTTATTTTTGTGTTGTCCTCTTCGTTTATGTTTGGACTTCGGTAAACTAATCCAATAGTTAATTTTGAATTTCCTGAAACAATTTTGCACCAAACAGCTTCATCGCAATCTGCTTCCCTTTCTAGTTTTATTTCATAAGCCTGAATAGATTCTTTAACATATAAAATAACTCCCCCGCCCCTTCTTCCTATTCGTTCTTTCCTAAACATTACGTATCCTGTCAGTCCTAATTCAGCATCTGTTATATCTATGTTGGCCCATGATTCAGTTATACCAATTATGTGAGGGTCAATATTTTCTACCATAATGTTTAATTCGTTTTTCTTATTTACTATGCTCCTTGCATTTAAACATACGCATCTATAACCTTTTTCGGATGATTTGATATTGGTTTATCTGTGCTAGTGGCCTCTTGTTCTGCTTGAGACACCTCGAAGTAACCCCCTTCCCCTTCTACTTTAAAGAATGTTTACTTCCAAAAATATTTGTCATTGTACCCAAGTCGCTATCTACTGTTGTTGAAAGTTTGTCCGCGAATACTGCCGCCCCCTTTCCACTTAAATGAAGCCCATCCTTCATGTACATATCAGCCCTCCCAACAAAACTTCCCCATAAATCCACAAATCCAACTTCCTCTTCCCTACACAGCCTCTGTACTAACATGTTAATTGCCATCCCCCGACAATTTCGATATTTGTGACCCCTCCTGCCCATTACAAGTAAAATCCCTGGCAGTATTACCTGCTCAACCCGCGTCTGTTTTAGTGTTCTGACCAACTGCCTATATTTCCTAACTATGGCAGTTGTACCCTCCCTCTCTACGTTATTTGTCCCTACGTGTACTAAAACAGATCCACCCTTACCCGAGCCTACGATGTTTTTTACCCTCTCAGTTATCGCCTCTATTTTGGCTCCAGGCAAGCAGACCACCACATCATCTCCCTTGTTTAAGACTCTGTCGGTCTTCCTAACTATCGAATCCCCCACAAACACCCTCGCTCTCTTCCTCACCCCCTCTATCACTGCTGCAGAATAACTCTTCCTTTCGATCCCCTCCATCACATTCTGTCCTGACCCCTTCCCTCCTGTCTCCCCCACTTCCCACTCCTTTGCTCTTGTCTCTCCCACTCCCCTCTCCTTCACTCCGGTTGTTTTCCCTCCCGTCTCCCCCACTCCCTTCTCCTTCCCTCCTGTCTCCGCTACTCCCCTCTCCTTCACTCCGGTTGTCTTCCCTCCCGTCTTCCCCACTCCCTTCTCCTTCCCTCCTGTCTCCCCTACTCCCCTCTCCTTCACTCCGGTTGTCTTCCCTCCCGTTCCTTTCCTTCCCGTCTCCTTACATCCTGTCTCCGTATGACCAGTCACCTTCCCTCCTCTCAGCTTCCTCCCAGGCTGAGGTGAGCTCTCCCTAGCATCTCTTGTGTCTTTCCCCACTTTATCGTCTACCGTTCCCCCACCGGAACTACTGGCACAACTCCCCTGTTCCCTTCCCACCATTGCCACAACGAGCAGCCTCAGCTCTTCCAACTCCACCTCTAGTTCCTTCATCTTCGCGCATCCCCTACACTCAAAACTAAAACTATCTGCCTGGACCTCAGCCCAGGACTTCTCGCACCCAGACTTGACGAAGTCCACCCAGTTACTGCAACTGCCACAAATTAAGTGCCTTGTGGCCTTTAACTGCCGTTTGCACGGCGCCATCATACAATTTAGTTTTAATTAGTTTGCTACGTTAGCCTTGAATAAGGCTGTTTTTGTGATCAAAAGAACACTTTAGGCTAATATACTTGTTAACTGTGTCTTCTATTAACCTCGCATGAGAAAAAAATCCTACCACCTAGCGAATACGGAGAACACTGTGTAACAAAACAACGAAGTCAATGTGTACTAAGTTTCGCTAAAATCCTGCTGTTAATTCCTTTTTACCGAAAACGGTTACTACCACTATGTCAGATATTACCTTATGTATGTAATTTAAGTAAATAAATCACTTTATCTTATATATATATATATATATATATATATATATATATATATATATATATATATATATATATATATTATCCAATGTAAACGATAGCTCGATGTACGGGTTGAATGACCTGTAAACAAACTCCCTTATCACTCGTTGAGTTTGAATCCGGGAAAAATAAAAATACTACCTTTGTTAACAAAAACGGTTTCTTAATATATGTCTACAAGAAGTTGGTGAACAATATATGTAAAATACTAATACTTATTCTAACCAATATTCAATGTTACTGACTATTCACTGTTATCTCAATTTTCGAATTGTAAACACCCCTATTAACGCTCGCTGAATTCCCTGACAGAATCCGAAACTAACTTACTCTAAAATACTCCCTCTGACTAATAATTAACAAAACCTGTTTCCTAATATATGTCTACAATACGTTTGTGTATAATATATATGCAATAGCAATACTTATTCTATTTGATATTCCGCGTATTTCTGTAAATGATCTACACCAAATTCAAGTCGCTGCACCAAGTCCAAGTAGCCGGAAGTCAACAAAGAAGTTACACCGGTATGTGTCAAAATAAGATAATTACTAATATGACATTAGGACATTACATCTCCTTCCTTGTAGACATTAAACAGAAATTAGTGTTCAATGTCCATCATAATTATAAAGGATTACTGGGTTTCATTCATACAGGTTAATAGTAAAAGAAAGTTTAACTATAATTGATACGAATTATAACATGTTGAAGTTCTTTGTAATGGAAAATGACAAACTACAAATCAAGCACGTCAGGTGCTTTTCTAACACGCGTAGATCTGCGAAGAATTGGCAGATCTGGACTCGGAGTCAACTGCACAGGTGAGTTGTCGTTCTTTGTTCTTGAGTCATCGTTCGCCACGAGATCGTCTCTCGGCTTCGGTTCACTGCATTCATCATGCAATGGATCTTCATCTGCGCCAACTTCTGTTTCGTCACGACAGTGGAGTCTCTTAAAGAAAGACGAGTTGCGGGTTACACTCCGTCCTTGATCAGTCTTTGCAGAGATCATGCTGTCTTTCCGTGTTACGATTGTCATCGGATTCGACTCGTAGGGAGTGTGACTTTTTGACACAGTGAATGGTCTCTTCACTAACACAGACTCGCCAATGCTGAGATCACACGGCTTGTGGTAGTTCTTTCGGTCTACATGATACTGTGTCTTCCATTTCTGGTCTGTGTCTCTCTTGCGAACTATCTCAGCAACTGGAGCAGCGCTTGCACATTGCGGTAGTTTATTGCGAACGGTACGCTTCATGAACAGTGTTGATGGTGCAACTCCAGTCGTCGCATGTGGACTGGTACGATAGTTGCGTAAGAATGCTTGCATTTCTTTTCTCCAATTCTTTCCATCTGATTTTGCAGCTTTCACACACTTCTTTAACGTCTTCACGAATCTTTCAACTTTCAACAACGTTTGCGAACTTGGCAAAGTCTTGTCCGTTGAAAGGAGGTCCATTTTCCGACTTTAAGACATCCGCACATGCACATGCAGCTTCAGATGTCACTGGTTCAATAAATGGAAAACGAGAATAGTCATCGATCAATGTGAGATGCGTTTCTCCATCGACATGTGCAAAGTCCACGCTCATCTCCTCACACGGCTGGTCCGGTAATCTTGACATTTGCAATGGTTCGCGACTCGTTGTGTATTTGACAAGCTAAGCATGATTTCACCTTTGCTTCGACCAGTTTGTCCATGCTGGGGAACCATACTTTCTGTCGCTTTCGTCTTTGTTATGCCTAGATGGCCCTCGTGCGCAATTTCAACAGTTCTGTTTTGTCGAGTTGCAAGTACGACGATTCGATTTGATTTCAGCAACACGGTGTCTGTACAGGTCAGCTAGTTCTTGACATTTTCGTATCTAGACAGCTCAGCGAGAGATACATTTCATGGTGGTTAGTGCCATTTGCCAGACATGATGCATGCCATGATTGCTTGTAGCACACAGTCTTGAGAAGTAGCGAGTTCAACTTCTTTCAGTGTCATTGCCTTTGGTACTGCATTACGCGCGATGTATGCCACGTAATGTTCAGTTTCAGCGGTCTCGTCGTATTCATCCACGGTTGCAACGTCAACAGGATGCCTCGATGCGTAGTCTGCTGGGTTGGATTTTCCAGGTTGATACGTGACTGTGAAATTGTAGCGTAGCAGGTCCATGAGCCATCGTTCAATTATCGCGGTCGGTTTTGATGATGGGTTGTTGAACAAGGTCACTAACGGTTTTTGATCTGTCACAACATTGAACTATTTTCCATATGCGTACAGATGAAACCGCTTGATAGCCCAGCTGATTGCTAACGCTTCTCTGTCGATCTGTGAATATCTCGATTCTGTAGGAGTCAGTGGTCGACTTGCAAAGTAGAGTGGTGTGACTTCCTTCGATATAGCAGTATCTTGGGTCAGAACTGCCCCTAGACCGATAGGGCTAGCGTCTACGAAGATCATTGTCGGTTTATCAGAGTCAAAGTACGCCAGCGTCGTTTTGGTAGACAGCGCTGCTTTGAGTCTTTCAAACGATTGTTGTTCAACTTTACCCCATTCCCAGGGTACTCCATCGCACGTGAGCTTTCTCAATGGACGCGTGATTGTGGCAAAGTCCTTGATGAATTGTGAACAAAATGCAGCAGAGCTGAGTAAGCTTCGAACTTCACTCACATTGTTTGGAGCGTTTACACTTCTCAGTGTCTCGACCTTCTTGGGATCTGGTGACACTCCTTCTCCAATGAAGACATGCCCAAAGAATAACATACTCGGGACACGGATCAAACATTTCGGAACGTTCACCTTCAGCTGGTTTTCTTTCAACCGCTGTAAGACTTTGATCAGTCTGTCATCATGTTGCGCCTCATCTATGCCGCCGATGTAGATATCATCACTGATGTTACGAACGCCTGGAATTCCTCTGATTGCATCACCAACCTTTCTATGGAATATCTCGGCTGCGCATGACAAACCAAAGTTCAGCCGTTTGTAAAGATATAGACCGACATGAGTTGAGAATGTGGTCAGATATCTCGAATCGGGATGGAGCGGAAGCTGATGATAACCCTGGTTAAGTTTAATCTTGCTGAAGATCTTACATCAATTCAAGTCAGTGATAATGTCATCAGTCGTCGGTATGATGTGACGCTCGTGAATTATCGCTTTATTCAGATATCTCGTGTCAACACATATGCGGATCTCGTTGGCATTATGCGGTTTAGGAACGACCACAATTGGTGAGATCCATGGGGTCGGACCTTCTGCCCGCTCGATGATGTCATCTTTCTGGAGTTCAGCTTCTCCTCAACTTGATTCCTGACATGAAACGGTATGCGTCGGTGTGGTTGGGCAACTGGTTTTATGGATTCGTCGATGTGAATCTTCACAGGTTCACCCTTGTATTCGCCCATTCCAGTGGTGACTTCAGAAAACTTGTGCAAGAGTTCTGGCATTGTTGTACCCTCGACAGTGTTTGCAACTTGGATTAGCTTCAGCCTTTGCGACATTTTCCAACTGAGAAGCGATCGACTTGGCCCCTTGGCCACATAGAATGTTCCATGCCTTTTCTCTTCATTGCTGATGACGTCACTCTCAAATGTGCCGCACAGTTCTAGCGGTGTTTAACTCATGTATGGGTACACTTCTGTTGTAGATGGCAGCACAGTGGATCTCAGTGTTATGCTCAGATAGTCCTTCTCGTTGATTATATTGACAGTAGCACCAGAATCCGCCATGATACAGATTGGCGTGTTCGGGTTCTTTATTTTGAACAGAGGTTTGTCGCTCAGTACCGAATTGCTGGAGACGGAACCGACATGAAACATGTACTGTTCTTCATCAGCGCCAGATTCCTCAGATTGCGACTCTGCGCCTTCGGTAGTGACTGCTCAGGCTCTGCACATTTTTGCAAAGTGATTGAGCTTGTCACAGGTCAGACAACGTCTTCCTTTCGCTGGACACTGTCCTTTGTGCGGGTACGATCCACCACACAAACCACATTGGGAGCTACGTTTTACTTCAGATACCGGTTTTGGGTAATGTGATTTGGTGTGAACGCGGTATTGAACAGCATTTGATTGCTCTTTTTCGATTTGGATTGTCTGTTCTTCTGCAGCCTCCATTGCTCGTGCATTTTTGAGAATCTGATCTAGTGTCAAGCTTTGTTCGATAGCTTTTCGTCTGAGCCTTGGTTCCTTGAATGAGTTGACGTTTTATCTCAAGATCTGAGTCACTGAATTCACACTTCCGAGTAATTAGCTGCAACCTGGTGTAAAATTCGATTACTTTTTCTTGAGACTTTTGCATTTCTTTTCGAAAGTTCAAAATAGTCAGCGAGAGCTTTGACTGCCGTTTGAAATACGTGAGTGTCCAATTCAGACGTTCGTATGGTTAGCGTATCGAATATGTCACTTCTTCACCGACGTAGTGAAGCAGCATGGCCTTATTCCTGGTCGTCTCCTCTACTCCCATCGCAGCGAACAGGTTATTAAGTCGCTTCTGGTACTTGTCGAATCGAGTAGGGACGGTCTCCCTTGGTTGAAGATCAAACTCCGTAAAGGTAGGTAAAGCCATCGTAAGTATCCAACAGTTCTTTATTATCGCTCACTGCACCATTTCGCACAGCAACAACCACATTTGCTTTATTTACCAACAATGCAACATTGAATGTCTATGGATCTGATTGTTCTGGATGATCCCATCCTCGTCGCCACTGTGATGCCTTGTGGTGAATAAATATTGGTGATCGTCAATAAAGAGTACAGATAACGAACCTTTATTCATTGGCATTACATCGTGTTCTCCCGCATCCCCTCTTTTTTGTCTCTTCCCGGGTTACACCGGTATATATCAAAATAAGATAACTACTAATATGACATTACGACATTACACTGTGTATAATCTGTTCTTAAGGAGGCAATTCTGGAAGAGTTTGGTGTGCGAAATAAATAGTAACACTTTCATCTAGAATGTGCAAACTTCCAAACGTGTTCAATAAAATTCGAATCAACCGCTCAGTTGGTGACGACGCATACGGCGATATATTCAAATAAACACACCCCTTAATGCAACTTCACTGTGTAATAATATACGTTTATGCGCAGCGTTCATAGCAGCTGCAAAGACACGTGGTTGACATGCTGCAGTATTTCTGAATGTAACATAATAGCAGGATTGTATGGCTCAACAGTGTGTAAGGTATCATCGTAAACATGTTTTTGTTCTAATAACGAGTGAATGAGTGCGTGACTAAGTGAGTCAGTGAGTGATTAGGTAAGTGAGTGAGTGAGTGAGTGAGTGAGTGAGTGAGTGAGTGAGTGAGTGAGTGAGTGGATGAGTGAGTGAGCGAGTGAGAGGGTAAGTGGGCGAGTGGGTAAGTGATTGAATGAGTGTGTGAGTGAGTGAGTGAGTGAGTGAGTGAGTGGGTGAGTGACTGGGTGAGTGAGCTATTGGGTATGTGAGTGAATGAGCAATTGGGTGAGTGAGTGAGTGGGTGAGTTAGTGAGTGAGTGAGTGAGTGAGTGAGTGATTGGGTGAGTGAGTGAGTGAATGGGTGAGTTGATGAGTGAGTGAATGAGTGAGTGAGTGGGTGAATGAATGAGTGAGTGAGTGACTGAGTGAGAGAATGATTGGGTGAGTGAGTGACTGAGTGAGTGAATGAGTGAGTGAGTGGGTGAGTGAGCGGGTGAGTGGGTGAGTGAGTGATTGGGTGAGTGAGCGAGTGAGTGAGTGAGTGAGGAGTGAGTGGGTGAGTCAATAATTTGGTGAGTTAGTGAGTGAGTGGTGAGAGGGTGAGTGAGTGAGTGAATCAGTGAATCAGTGAGACAGTCAGTGAATCAGTGAATCAGTCAGTCAGTCAGTGATGCACGTCATTGTTTATGAGGGGATTACTTATCAGTGCATTAGAGCACGGCTTAACAGTGTGTAAGGTATCATCTTAAACATGTTTTTGTTCTAATAACGAGTGAATGATTGCGTGATTGGATGAGTGAGTGAGTGAGTGATTAGGTAAGTGAGTGAATGAGTGAGTGAGTGAGTGAGTGCGTGCGTGCGTGAGTAAGTGAGCGAGTGAGTGAGCGAGTGGGCGAGTGGGTAAGTGATTGAATGAGTGAGTGATTAGGTGAGTGAGTGAGGGAGTGAGTGGGTTGGTGAGTGAGTGGGTGAGTGAGCGATTGGGTGAGTGAGTGAGTGAATGGGTGAGTTAGTGAGTTAGTGAGTGAGTGAATGAGTGAGTGATTGAGTGAGTGAGTGAGTGAGTGAGTGAGTGATTGGGTGAGTGAGTGATTGAATTGGTGAGTTGGTGAGTGAATGAGTGAGTGAGTGAGTGGGTGGGTGAGTGGGTGAATGAATGAGTGAATGAGTGAGTGAGTGAGTGAGTGATTGACTGTATCACTAGCATTAACCCAGATGTGACTGATTAACATTACCCAAATACAGGTATATAATAGTCAAACCTGTCTTAAGCGGCTGCTCAGTGTAGGGACGAAAAGTGGTCTCTTCATTAAGATGGTCTCTTAATACAGATTGTATTTTAATGCGAATAGTACTTCGGGTGGAATTGACTGTGGTGGATAATGACAAGTGGTCTCTAAATGCAGTTGGTCGCTTGAGCAGTTTGACCCTAGTTGTACGGTCAAACTGTTTTCACACCATTATTGAATGCATCCCGGTAAAATATATACGTTTACCATACCCAAGCAAATGGTGTAATTTGCATTTCAAAATATCATTGCTGGATTTATTATGAATAATGTAGAAATAAATTGGTCCAAGTAACGTCCATAGAACACATGAAATGTCATCCCTTCGGTTTCTGATCTGACATATTTGTTCTAAAGAAAACATTGAACATATTTACACTTTAATAAATATTACGCGATGACGACAGCTTATTGTCCGGAGGTAATGCACATTACAGAGCTGATACAACATAACCAATTTCACCGGTGTGCATACAATTTGCAATTTGCTAAATAATTTGAACGATACGTTGTGTCCGAAAGCGAGAACATACTGATTGTATCACTGGTAGTTAGAAACTAAAAGGGAACATACATATTAGAAAGAACGAACGAATAAGCTATTAGTCACCTAGACACTACTACTCGATTCATTTTGACCAAATCGTGTTCTGTCATATTCATTCTGCCCAAACGTTGACGGGGATAGACATCCTTGTTTGATCAATCACATACAAGTCTGGTCGAACTAATCTCGTAAATCATGGTCACCGCTCGCCTTCGTGATTGTGGGACGCGATACCGAAGAACGTAGGGCTCTCAATCGAGAGAACCCGGGTTCGAATCATCTTGCCGCTGTTTCGAAGCTGTGCCAATTTCGTTCATCCCCCTTTGCCACAGTTCACCCAGCTGTATAAATAAATATCTGGCTACAGACAGTGGTGGATATCTGAACGAATAATCTTCGTGCAGTAATTGTAGCATGGCTGAAAGCTTCCCAGAGAAGTCGAGTTGGCGTTGGAATGAACAGGTCTGCCAGGGGTTGAAGTGTAAACCGCTTTGAACTATCCCAAGGACTGGATACCACGTTATATAAGAACATACCTTTACCTATGTTTGACTAACGGCGTCTGCAAAGGTGCAGGGTAAACTATTTAACTGAGCCTCGTTAACCTTCGGGCTCAGTACGAATGCCAGTGTTCTTTTGCCAGTTCCATATGGTGGATACTGTATGTCGATTTATCTTTAATTATACGAGTGGTATTGGTGATACGTCAATAGGTACAATTAGGGTCATGAGCGTGGGCCCACGTCCCAGAGAAATCTTCCACACAAGTACACAAATTACTAGTTTGTCGACATATTATGGTTTCATATAGCAAATGTTCCCTGCTGTGCTACTACGAGAAGTGATTTATGCGCACGTGATATAGCTGGGATCACCAATGAGTCTAGTCCATGTGAACAAACACATAGACACACACGCATACTTACACGCTGGAAGCACGCACATACACACACACACACACACACACACACACACACACACACACACACACACACACACACACATTTTTTTTTACGGTAGGCATTAGATCATGACTGCCATAAACCTAAGCACTAGATTATGCCCTCTTTGTCATAGAAGCAATGCAATTACAAATTGAACACTTTGGTAATTACACTCTGTCTTTCCGCGTGTAGAGCATTAATCGAACAAGATAATTATATTGCTTCAAAATATGACAGCATATATAACATGTAATGGAGGAAGACATTATCAGAACCCGCTGAAATATTTGTACCATCGTCACAGTCACATTATCCATATCTTGACTAAGCCAGTGGTCAACTCTACATTTAGCATCGCCGGTTTCAATACATGATATTTGAAAGTAAAACTTCAGCGACATGTTTATTTGAATATAAAAAAGATGAATCAATGTAAGATTGTATTAATTTGAATACCATTAGCTTTTCGCGATTGAACGAATAATTATATTCCACGAGTTCAACATATTGTGCATATGTTGTAGTCCGAGGCATCGTCTAGTCAATAGACGCAATGTGACATTACAGGTACAACGGGATGTCTTCGGTAATGTCAGTAGTGAATGTTCAAGTGGTTTATATTAAATACACTTTGCCTCATTTTAAGAAACAAACAAAGGCAAAAGTGTTATTCAAACGGAGAGTATTTTGGTCGTAGGACTATCAAATTGTATAGCCCAACTTGTAACGCCGCGATACCACCAGAACACGATGACGTATCGTACAAAGGCGTGCACGCACATAAAGTAGTCGGTTGTCTTTTGACGAAACGTCCAACCACGCCTGTGATACATCATAATTTTATTAGTGCGTGTTCTTTTGAGTGAGCGATTGGGTGAGTGAGTGAGTGAATGGGTGAGTTAGTGAGTTAGTGAGTGAGTGAATGAGTGAGTGATTGAGTGAGTGAGTGAGTGAGTGAGTGAGTGAGTGAGTGATTGGGTGAGTGAGTGATTGAATTGGTGAGTTGGTGAGTTGGTGAGTGAATGAGTGAGTGAGTGAGTGGGTGGGTGAGTGGGTGAATGAATGAGTGAATGAGTGAGTGAGTGAGTGAGTGATTGACTGTATCACTAGCATTAACCCAGATGTGACTGATTAACATTACCCAAATACAGGTATATAATAGTCAAACCTGTCTTAAGCGGCTGCTCAGTGTAGGGACCACTCAATCCCAGCTAGAGAAACAAGCTGCTCCAGAGGTGGCCAAACCGTTGGCCAAATTATTCCAGCTATGCTTTAACGAGGGAATCACGCCTAAGCAATGGAAGGTAAGTCCATGTTAACCACTCAAACGAACAAAATGAGAAGTACGACACCCAGCATCATCAGCAAGGTAATTAAAATAATTATTAAGCTCAGCAATCCGTACGTATTTACATAGGAGCAGCCTGATTTCAGACAAACACTGGATTCAGAGGTAGCCACTCTACAGGCGATGCATTCACATACATTGTACAACAGTTACACAATGCCGTTGACGAAAAGCAATAAGCTAGACTAATCTGCCATGACATCAGCAGATGATTTGATAGAGTGTGGCACAAAGGCCTGACTGGTGAATTGGAGTCCATATGGACTAGGGGAAAGTTGCTATCCTGGCTAAATGACTACATGAAGGATAGAGTTCTGAAAGTTGCCGTCAATGGAATACGCTATGCCGATGATTCATCAGTATATAACACAATCAAGGATAGACAACTTTGAACAACGGTGCCATGTTCACTTAATGAAAATCTGATGCACATTCAAACATGGGCAGATAATTGGAATGTGAAATTTGGGCTGTCAAATGCAAGAACCTAACTCTATCAAGGCTGAAAGATGCAGAAACCGGCCACCCTCACTCACATTTATGAATCTTGTTAGAAGTGGAAGAGATAGAACTCTTTGGCAACTCTGTCCGGAAAGAATTGTCCTGGTCCCATTTAGAAGACAAGAAGGCCAAGGATGCAGGAAAGCGGCTTAGCCTCATGAAAAAGAATGTCACTTTACTTGAACCCAAACCAGAGGGCTATGATTTTCAAGAGCATGGTGAGATCCAAGATGGAATACGTCTCGTCAGCATGGATGGCACCACCACTACTGGATAGCATGTTGCCACATCCTCGAAGAGCCACCAGGGAATCAACATATCACCACGCAGCTGCTGTGGCAATTCTACCCTCGAACATTGTTGGCCATAAGAAGGCATTCTTACCAACCGCCTCCAACCTCTGGAATGAGCTTCCAGAGGAAAAAGTTGGAATCAGGGAGAGGGACAAGTTCAAGACAGAAATCAACGCCTTCCTTGCGTCAGCGCTCGCACCCAGTGTGGAGAGGGACAGCTGCTCTATCAAGGAAGAAGCACACATAAAAAAGATCATTATAAAAGTACAGTTGCGTATAAGTGCTGCCACATGTCGGTGGTTAAGCTTATATTACCAATTCATTAAAGAACAAATAAACAGAATATATGTTGTTTATCGGCCGTTCATTACGACAGTGTAGCTAGCAATGTTTAAAAGTTGCCAACATTGCCATAGTTTGTATTGTTGCAATAATATATCAACGTCCATAATTATACGTTACATTGTACTAACACACATATTCACGTTCGGACAGGTGATGGCGAACGTGGCATAAAACGCTTAGTTGATGTTTAGATTTGGCCCATCGTGCACAACTGTGCAGACACATCATTTGACCACGAGTTGCAGTTTTCAAAAACACAATCCACTTTTCCATAAAATGTGTTTATTACCCCATAAACAACACATGTACGCTCATGTTATAGATCCATTTTTCGCTATGCAATGTGCAGTTAGAACATGATCAAGCACTAAATGCTAAATAATTAATTTAGCGACGAGTTGTGTTGATTATTCAGTTTAATGTTACTGATCGTTGTTGACATTCGCTTCATGGCAAGTCCGACACTGATGTTTATTAAAAGTAGCAGCACTTTTGTTTTAGTGTTAGTATGTACGCAATACGTCACTAGCATATGCCCGGTTCCTGCACTAATGCAGTAATTATATTACATTAGTGTCATGCGTAAGTGTTGAATTAAAAATTCTAGCAAATACAAGTTCGATACTTGTCTGGGCATTAGTGCGTACGGTTCCCTCGAATATACCCTTACTAAGTATACTTCGGGAACAAGATACCACAATAACATTGCTTCTTGGTGCTGTCATAAGCTGTCTTACCGCAGCACTTGGGATTACTCGGTTTGTCCTGCAGCGCGTCGCAGCAGCACATCTTGACGCTCGGGTCATACATCACGTTCTTGCAATAGTAATCGACAGCTGGCCGGGTCTTCAGCGCGCCACTGCAGCAGCGATGACTGACGACGTTGTATGCTGAGTTCCCGCAGCACTTGGCGTTGTCCGGACGGGTTTTAAGGGCGCCGTTACAGCAGATCTTCAGCAGCCTGTCATAGGCGACGCTTCCGCAGCAAGCTGCGTTGTCCGGACGCGTCAGCCAGTTGCCGTTGCAGCAGATCTCGTTGCCGTTGTCGATGTGTGGCGTGGCCCCGCAGCAGGTCATGCAAGGCGTCAAGTCCTGGATGCTGACGCCGTACTTGGCCAGGTAGCCACTGATGTCGGCGCCGGTCTTGGTCACAAAGGCTGTGATCTGTTGGCGGTACCCGGCGGCGTAGGTCGCCTTGCTGTGTAGCGTGCCCGCACAGCACAGTTTGCTCATCGAGTCGTAGGCCTTGTTTCCGCAGCAGGCTGCGTTGGCCGGCCGAGTCTGCGTTCAAAATTACCGGTTATTACATATTCACAATTCAGTGTCTCGCAGTAAATAATCGTGTTATGTCAAGTTTTATTTAATGTTTCAATGCCTATGAACAACATACTTTAAGCTTCAAAAAATGTGTATATGAATACTTCCAACACATATCTGAAAGGTTCAGCTGTTTTTATTTCTGATTTATATAACAAAATTAACTGAAGGCTTCATTAAAGGCAACATCTTTTTCCCAGTCAGAAACCCAAAAGTTAGCCTTAAGTAAACAGTTATGCTAATACCTAGTTCAGGCTATAATCCTTGTGTTTGTTTAAGTAAGTCAGGATGTCCATAACGAAGGGGATAATTTCATCATTTAGCCTTAACATGCCTTTGCTGTTCCTACAAGAGACAGTGTTCTGAACTAGCTTAGCCTTTTTATGGTGACTCAATTCACACAGCACCAGTAGTCTTTATTCAAGTTAGCACACAACCCCTTTGCTCCATTTTGACAAATCTTCCCAGTAGTAGACTCATTACATTGATTGCACAGGTAATTCTGGAGCGAGACCAATAAATGCAGTCTGTTGAAGAACTCGTCTAACGGTTATATTTGGTATTATAATAGATACATTATTATTGTTAGTTTATGCACCTGGTGTACATGTTTATGGTGTTGCTTAATAAGCCTCACATTGTGTACTATGCAAAGTAAATCTACATTTACATTGTCTGATTTGTGAATCCAGTTGCACAACAAAGTCCTGTTCTTAGTAAAAGTGTTTTGTAGTGAGCAGGGTTCTGTACAAGAAGTGCAATTAATAGTCAGGTGCTAGCAAAACTGCATCTAGGGTCCGAGAGAGCAGATACAAGAGATGGTGCATCATACCTCTTGCTAATTGCTTTATTTTACAACTTGCTCAACACTCAGCATATCTATCAATTACCCACTCTTTTGAGATCATTACATAAATAGTTGAGGTTTATTGGCTAAGTTTTTCTAAGTTGTAACTAGTTAATGATTGGTTTATGTGAGGGTACATATGCAGAGTATGTTTGTGACTCAAAGGTGGGTTAATCATAGTGCCCATATATATATATATATATATATATATGCTATTACTAATAATTAACAATATCATACTCCTGAAGATGTACTCGGACCCAGGTCTACTCCACAAGGTAGTTTATTCCCAATCGTCTGGGGTCAAAATACGAGGCTATATTTTATATGTTTAGCGTATTGACACATTAAAAATATTCTACTTATATAAATATATAATTTAATTAAAACCTTCAATGAAACATATATCCAATTATTAAATATTCAAATTTATAAATATAAATGTCGAGGTTTCTTTAATTTAATGACTCAATTGTCTTAAATTATTCCACTATATTACATATACTAAAGTATTGCATACTAAAGTTTTCTAATTGTACCAACTGAAGCAACTTCCAAATATAAGGATCAATTCATTATAAAAAAATTGTCTTCAAACGTTTGAATAATGAAATTGTAAAGCTCGGAACGTTAGAATTGGTTACAACACAAAACCCTAAACGTTGCACAAAATGTTAACAGTGAGGTCAAGCACCGAATGTTAACAGTGAGGTCAAGCACCGAATGTGAACAGTGTGGTCAAGCACCGAATATCAGTAATCGTAATCTATGTACATGGAGGTAGAATTACAGGCGTTGTGCGACAGACCGCAACTTTTGAAAAATGTTAAATGAGCTGCCGGTGTTTTCCGTTTGTACGCGCACCACAGCAAGGATCAGTTCTCGTAGTAGACGGAATAATTATTTAACAATATTCTCAAACCTGCACAACGCCGTTGCAGCAGATCTTGTTTGGGTTGGGTGGGTAGAGTTTCCCGCCACAACATTCCGCGCATGGGTAGAAGACGCCAAAATGTTTGCCGAACTCCGCAGGCATTCGGTCGAAGACGTTCCCTTGACAACACGCTGGAAAATTGCGTAGGCAGTTGTAAGCATATAATTTTACCAACATTGTCAGTTAGCATTGCATTATATTAATGACATGAACTAATTCAGAGTGATGGCAGTCATGAGTAGAGTTGGCTTCAGAATAGTAACACTTGCAACATAACATGATATGTTTGTTTTGTACGCTACGTCATCTTTTATACGTTTTGTTAACAACGAAAAAGGTTTAATTTTATTTTGAAATAACCTATTATTGTTAACTTAATATTCCGACAGCTCATATTATTCCACAACTATCACAAGCATAATATGTTAATATAATATACTGTCACTTAACCAACATTAATGTTAATCTACTGCAAAGCAAATATGCTGATATAGATTTTATATAATGTATTGGGATTACTCGTACAAGATGCACGGGAAGCCCCATTCCTTCAAATATGATAGTTTAACATCATGTCATTCATTAGAATTAACATGATTCCAGAAGATTGTATGAATTATTAATAAATTGTCATAAACATTATTCAACCCTACTGTCATAACCAATTCAAACGCATCTATATTGCATAATCTCGTCCTGTTCAGTTCCGCATGGAAGCGAACGTATGTAACACAACATACTGCTGGAGCAAGACAGATTTCTGCCACATATAGCTATCCTTGAATAACTAAGCCCAGGTACGTGTCCATGATACCAATCCATTCGTTCTTACTACCCGTGATATCAATACACAAGCATTTCCACCTGATACGAACCTTCTGTTTTCTCATTGTACGCCACGTTGCCACAGCACGCGGCATTGGCCGGCCGCGAGACGACTTTTCCGGAGCAACAGACGTGTGTCTTGGCGTTGAAGGCGCTCGTGCCACAGCACTCGCCGTTGGCCGCGCGGCTGTGTTTCTGCCCGGCGCAGCATATCTGCCGTACACGGTCGAGTGGAGTCCCGCCACAACACTCGTCGCCGATGCAGGACAGCGTTGATGCTACGACGGTGACAGCGGTGTTTACTGGCATAGTGTAATGGTGACTAGTTATTGTTGTTGACACACCTTTACAAAGAATGCCATATACCCAAAAAATACTTTTACACAGTTGACATTTTGTTGTTGTTGTTGTTGTTGAATAAGCACAGTACACAAAGGAGTATGAAAATAACTATAACATACTTTAATAAGTAAATGATTCATTGTCTGCATGTAACTACTCTACACAGGTGTTTAATTTGTATGGGACGCAGAGGCTCGATTGCTAGGCCGTCCGACTCTCATCCAATATGGTCGCAGTCTGAATCCCCTTACTGTCTTTACTGAGTTTGGCCAATTTTGTTTGTGTCTTGCTCCACTTCCGTCCGCGGTATAAATGAACACCAGGCTATATACATTAAATTATATAAATTAAATGCTAGTTTTCTCGCAGTAAATGCAGCGAGTTGAAGCCGATTTGGTGATGGAGTGAAGATGTCTGCAATGGATGGAGTGTAAAGCGCTTTGAGCGTTTCCTTGGCCCGGATGCCGCACAGAGTAAGTTGATGTTACCTTTTGTATATTATTAACACTTCCTACAGGCACATACACTGATCTTACCTGTTTCCCCGACACACAACAACAGTGGAAGGATGAACGCGGACACTGCGGCAAATGACCTGTCAAAATGAATGGAACATTGCATATTTCACAACCACATGTGCGAAGTGGTATATCAGTCCAACGGACCTGTCAAACCGGAGGTAGTGGTGATATTTCACAAACACATATGCGAGGATGGTCAATACACCAAAATACCTGTCGACAACTTTGGTAAACATGTTGACATTTGACAAACACAGTTGCGACATTGGGTATTGCAAACCGACAACGACAACAATCACAGCTCATTTCTGTTCGACAGAATTATTATGAATTATTCGAATATGCCACATATCACAGCGAAAATCAAAACGGTATTGAAGGCAGACTTTTATTTGTTAATATGAATGCATATCATATTATGTCGACCAAACAATTAATACATTTACAAAGCGACAAATGTATGATGTGTAATACAAAACAAAACATTAATGTACAATCGAACATAAATAATACATGGAAAATGCAGCAACAATGTCAGTGAAGACAAGCAAATGGCTATACACAAAACTATAAAACCAAAGCAGAATTGCTCGGGACATAATATACTCACATCTTGCATGGAGGTACTTGCACGTTCGGTAAGCACACCTAGCATATATGGCAACCAGTCTAAGATCGCTGGATATATAACAGTTCTGCGAAAAATAGAAGTACTTGCATTAAAGAATGGGCGAAGCATCAACACGTCAACACCAACAAAGGCACAGGTGCAACACACACGATAGCTTTTTTTTCTAATTTATATATGTGTTTTAGTGGACGTCTGTCGTCCTGTAGAATATGCTTGTGTTACGAACCGGCACGAATTGGCGATAAAATCTGTTGGACGAGGCAATTATGGTGAATTTAAGGCATTTTAGTTTGCTCTCAAGAAAATCGTCATGACCACAGATATCATGCGTAGACAAGTTACGTGCATGAGAGTCATCACAGAAGTTTGGGTCAAGGAGGCTGCTTTGTAAACTGCTTCAGTGCCTCTAGTAGATTGTACTCGAGTTGCGTAACTGTTTTTCAGCTAACGATAAATGCGACTTACGTTAACAAAAGAACACCCTGTAAATTAGACAATAATTGGCTAGCGTACACATCAGCCGCACTTATGTTAAGTTACAGCGCAGCCACACGGTGTCAAAAGCCAGAGACAATTGTTATAACTCGAGGATACTCCAGCGACGAAAACGTTTATAATAATAACGTTGCTACATCTCTCCTACAACTACAGTTATTCCTGCTGCTGATGATGGTGTAGCTAATACTGCTTCCTCTGATGTAACTGCTACTGATGCCGATACAGCTGACGATGATTGTTATATCCCTGCTGCTGCAGCTTCTGCTGCTGTTGTTGTTGTTGCTGCTACTGCTGCTGCAGCTTCTGCTGCTGCTGTTACTGCTGCTGTTGCTGCTGCTGCTGCTGCTGCTACTGTTGTTACTGCTGCTGCTGTTGTTGTTGTTGTTGTTGCTGCTGCTGCTGCTGCTGCTGCTGCTGCTGCTGCTGCTGCTGCTGCTGCTGCTGCTGCTGCTGCAGCCACCGCCGCCGCTGCTACACACACGTACACACACGCACACAAACATACACATAAACTAACATTAAATCGCACACACTCACGCACGCAGGCACGCACGCACAAACATACCATTACATCGTAAATACAATATTATCAACAATTATAAGACAACTTGCAAAACGTTTTTTAAATTGCACTAAGATGAGAGAAGTCGTAACGTTCTCGAGGAATTGTGTGCAAATAACCTGTCAAACATGAATGGAACAGTGCATTTCACAACCCCATGTGCGAAGTGGTATATCAGTCCAACGGATCTGTCAAACAGCAGGTAATTTGACAAACACAGTTGC
>BSQZ01000044.1:5725000-5770000 GCA_033239005.1 Lamellibrachia satsuma | reverse complement strand
AATCCTGTCGTCGGTCTTGAAGTATACCTTCTTTCCACAGCATTCGAGACATGCCATCAGACGTCGTGGATACAAGTTGTGTTTCTTCAGATACCAGTCTAGGTCAACTTTCATTGCTTCAAGGTACTCACTCAGTTTATTGTAATACATATCTATGAATTCCTTCCAACGAGTGATCTCGCCCTTGCAGCATATTTGCCTCATTGAGTCGTAAGGTTCCACTCCGCAGCATTTCGCGCTCGGAAGCATCGGTTGGACCTACAAAACGACATGTGAAGAATAATATATATATATATATATATATATATATATATATATATATATATATATATATATATATATATATATATATATATATATATATATATACATACACATATATATATATATATATATATATATATATACATATATATATATATATATATATATATATATATATATATATATATATATATATATATATATATATAGGACCTATATAAATATAAAATATGATATATATATATATATATATATATATATATATTTATATTTATATATATGGCAGCATTTAGTGGAAACAAGAAATAGAACTGAGCATCTTTAATGGAAATAAGAAATATGTGCGTATATATATATATATATATATATATATATATATATATATATATATATATATATATATATATATATATATATATATATATATATATATATATATCATAACACAGCAGCACATTTATTAAAAATAAGAAATATGTGTGTTTGTTTTTAGCATACCTTCAGGTCACAGCAAATTTCCTTCAGCTCGTCGTACGGTTGTCTGCCGCAACATTTGCCGTTGTCAGGCCGAGGGAAGAGTTTTTCCTCGCAGCAGATGTATTTTTGAACGTCATACGGCTTTCCACCGCAACACTGGTCATCGGGGCAGAACGCTTAATGTAGGAAACACAGCGGAATTGCGTTAACAATATCACTCGTGTTCAGTTGAAATTGAGCATGACATAGACGCTAACCATCTATACGCTTTCTCCCTTCGATATAAACATCATGCGAAATACATGCTATTTCTTTTTATGTATTGTCATCCAAATTTGATCCAATGTTTGCATGCCTGTGTGTGTATTTGTACGGGAACTCTTGACCTATCCGAATTGAATTATAAGCAAAATCCACGATGTAACTTATTATTTGCAAAAACCCATGCCCATTCTTGGAAATAAAAACATCAGTCTTACTGATAGGTCGGACGTCTGTCACTGATTGGGGTTCGTTGATGTCCTTTATCTCTCCGCTGCAGCAATACTGACGCTTTCGGTCATAAGCCTTCTGACCGCAGCAAGCGCCATTGGGTGGCCTGAGCTGGGCTACGCCTTCACAGCAGATCGTCAACACCGAGTTGATCGGAATCCTCCCGCAGCATTCAGCATTCGGTGGTTTCTGGTGGCGCGTTTGCCCGCAGCAGATCTCGAAGTAAGCATTTTGTACACAGCAGTCAACGCATGAGAGAAGACCGTACTTTTCCGGTAGTTGATCCGTGACATACTTCTCTATTGGCACTCCAAACAGAGACAGGTACACAATCAGGTCGCCGAAATGCTCGTACTGGAATTCTCTTTTGTCGATGATTTTGCCATTACAACACATCTGTAGTAACGAGTCGTAGGGTCTGTCCTTGCAACATTTGGCGTTCGGTGGTCTCGGTTGAACCTTGGTGTTACAAATACAAACATATAATTAATACATATATACATATACATATACATACATACATACATGTATATATATATATATATATATATATATATATATATATATATATATATATATATATATATATATATATATATATATATGAATGTAATGTATGTATGTATGTATGTATGTATGTATGTATGTATGTATGTATGTATGTGTTCACTAAACTCACTTAAGTATGTATATATCTATGTATATTTATTCATTCCTGTCTTACCAATGCACGCATCGTACATTTTATGGCTGTTCGTTTTGTACCAGGTTTAAAAATAAAAAAATTCATAAAATAAATGCTATTACAGTTTACCTGTAGAGCGCAGCAGATTTCTTTCAACTCGTTGTATGGTTTTTGTCCGCAGCACTTTCCGTTGTCAGGTCGAAGGATCAGCTCATCCTCACAACAGATGTACCTTCTGTAATCGTACGGCTTTCCCTTGCAGCACAGGTCATCGACACACGGCGCTACATGCAAGAGAAGCACAGTCGCTCAGTTGAGAATTCATCATTATTTGACAGTTAATTTGCTAAATGGCCATTTCTATCGACTACCGTGGTCACCAAACAAGAGAAGAAAAAGCTTTACTTTACATATGATTTGGTACATCATCGACATTATCAATTACTGCTGCATTGCTTAGTTCTTTGCTTTGTTTCTTTCGCCCAGTTAACCCTCGAGTGCAACAGGAGGATAGGTAATACGACAACAACATGTGTGATTAATAATCTACACAAAGAAAATGAACCATGACTATGCCTTCCAGCAGTACTATGTTATGACGTATGTACATGCTGTTAAAATAACCAATATATGAACCAAATTCTACACATTCATACTCAAGCCCGAACGCATGCACGTAAGCGCGCGCACGCACATACGCATGCACACACGCACGCACGTGTATTGTGAAATTATGTTTTAATGTTGATTGACACAATATTGATGTGTATATTGATGCGTATTCCAAAATTACAACCTACGGGTGCTAGACGTATGGGGTTTTGGAGTTGTAGTTGAAGTAGTTTCAATAACTTCATCTGTGCTGGGTGGCTCTGTCTGTGGCACTTCCGTTGTGGGTGGCTCTGTCTGCTGCACTGCCGTTGTGGGTGGCTCTGTCTGTGGCACTTCCGTTGTGGGTGGCTCTGTCTGCTGCACTGCCGTTGTGGGTGGCTCTGTCTGTGGCACTTCCGTTGTGGGTGGCTCTGTCTGCTGCACTGCCGTTGTGGGTGGCTCTGTCTGCTGCACTGCCGTTGTTGGGGCCATTGTTGTAATTGTTGCATTGGAACAACATTTCTCCCTAAGTCTGTCGTATGCCCTCATTCCGCAGCACCCGGCATTCGGCGGTCTGGGCTGAGGAACGCCCTCGCAGCAAATCATCTTCATAGAGTTGATCGCCTTCTCTCCGCAGCATTCGGCGTTCGGTGGCTTATTCTGCCGTTTGCCGTCGCAGCAAGTCTTGTCGTTTCTCTCGAAGTATGGCTTGTCCCCGCAGCATTCAAGACACGGCAGCATACTCTTTAGTTTCAGGCCATGCCTTTCAGCATATTCCTGTAATGTGATACCGAACAGTGCGAGGTACTTTTTCAGCTTCGCCAAGTAATTCCGTCTGTATTTGTTCGTTTTGATGACTCGACCGCCACAACAGATCTGCCGCAGTGAGTCGTAAGCTCTCTTCCCGCAGCACTCAGCGTTCGGTGGTCTCCGTTGTCGGACGCCCTCACAGCAGATTACCGCGGGGTTCACAGGTATTATACCATCGCCGCAACATTCGACACAAGGCAAGAACATGACATTAAAGTAGTTCGGTTTGATGTCTGCCGCCGTGGTGTCTTGGGACAGCATGTCTTTGATGTTGAGGATCCTGCCTTTGCAACATTTCTCTAGCTTCGTATTGTATGCAACTCGCCCGCAACATTCAGTGTTGTCTGGTCTCTTCTGGACCTGTGGTTGAAATATTGATTAAAATACTAATGATAGTAATAAGAGTAATAATAAAGGTTATAATAGTAATACTAAAGATGATAATGATGACGACGATGATGACTCGGTTAAGATTATATAATGATACAGAGGAAAAATCTGGAAAATTAAATATCATTAGCAGATCTGGAACATCAAAGCTGGATAATGACTACTTCAGCAGATCAAAGCGCCTAACAAATTACCTGTAGGTCACAACAGATTTCTTCTATCGAATTGTATTGCCGTGGCCCGCAGCATTCTCCGTTGTCTATCCTTGGGATCAGATGATTTTCGCAGCAGATGAACTCTTTCATATCGTAAGGTATCCCATTGCAACAAATGTCGTCGGGGCACAGAGCTAGAACAACGAAATACAATAGCAACATGTAGGGTATTGTCCAGGTAGGTCATCAACTGTTTTGTTATGACGACTTCAATTTCAGATTGCAGTTAATCATTATACAGACTGGAGCTAATCGTTAGACAGACTGGAGCTAATCGTTAGACAGAATGGAGCTAATCGTTAGACAGAATGGAGGTAATCGTTAGACAGAATGGAGTTAATCTTAGGTAGCGGTAATCATAATCTTAGTTAATCCTAATTAACACTAAGCGTAATATATACTAAACATAATCCTGACCCTTCGCTAAATAGTATCCTAGTTAATCTTAGTTCTAGCACTATACTAACTGTAACTGTAATCGTGATTAACACTCAATATAATCATAACTAAGCCGAAATATAAGACATTGGCCCGTCAGCACGTCGGTGTTTAGACGGATGTCAATACAAACAGGGCACATGGATGTGTAATAGAACTATTGTTTGTGTAATAGAACTACCCGCTGCTAAAACATGAATTAATGTGGTGGTTTGATCTTCAATCGCTCTATCAACGATTCGTATACTTACTGTCAGCGCTGATCGTTACAATACTCGAGGCGCCCAGGAACAGGAGCGCGACGGTGACTGCCCCAGACCTGATGAAAAACAGACGTACGTACCGGAAAAGAAATGTACATAATATGTATTTCTTTATAATGAACATAATATTGTTATTCCAATATTATTTTAGTGCAAAGAAAAAAATGCATATATTGAAATCTAAACGTAATGTAAGTAAGTAATGAAGCAATACGCACATGTTTCAGTCGAAAGCTGTCACGTAATTTTCGAAGTCAACCAGCTGACGAATGTCCGTGAGATTGTATCTCAAATCAGCGGTGTCCACCTTTACATAACTGAGAGGGATGGGCGTCGGTGTTCCAATTTGCCAATGAACTATTAAGATGAGAACACGTGATGTTTAGAAAGTTGAAAATTTCCCAACACTGGGCGGGTTGTCAACCTCGTCGGTCGCACCAGACGCCGCTAGGGCGTTACAAAGGACGGTGTAGATTAATCGTTGGCAATCCCACCTTTGCTAGTCATAATGGTATATCGCCAACGTCTAACAAATCGTCATTCATTGCAGTGTTTGACAAATGGGGCGCACCTCGGCGATCAGAAGACATTCATCTTCAATGTAGTCATATGGCGCAGTGTCCTGTTTTTCACTAGTACCTTCATCTGTTTCTATGCTATGAACGTGGGTGTTCGTGGACGAACTATCCCATCTTCGCAGGTCACCGGCTCAGTTGGTGACGATGAATACGGCGATATGTTCAAATAAACACCACTTAATGCAACTTCACTGTGTAGTAATATATGCATACACACGATGTTCGTAGCAGCTGCAAACACACGTGGTTGGCATGCAGTAGTATTTATGGATGTGGCAGTTATGTATACAAAAAAACGTTGCATAACTCGCCAAAGTCAGCGCGAAGTAACTTTTCCACCCTTAGATGTTTTAGTAGTTAGTTGCGAATGTCTCTACACGCGAACCTAATAGCATGAGTGCATGGCTCAACAGTGTAAACATGTGTTTGTTCTAACAACGAGTGAGTGCGTGAGTGAGAGAATGAGTGAGTGAGTAAGTGAGTGAGTGAGTCAGAGAGTGAGTGAGTGAGTGAGTGAGTGAGTGAGTGAGTGAGTGAGTGAATGATTGAGTGAGTTAGTGAATGATTGATTAAGTGAGTGAGTGAATGATTGAGTGAGTGAGTGAGTGAATGATTGAGTGAGCGAGTGAGTGATTGATTGAGTGAGTGAGTGATTGAGTGATTGAGTGAGTGGGTGAGTGAGTGAGTGAGTGAGTAGGTGAGTGAGTGAGCGAGTGAGTGTTGTGTATGAGTGGATTAATTATCAGTGAGTGCTCGGTAGAGGTAATGACTCAGTGAGTGAATTAGGATGCGGTGGTGGTACTCCTATCGTATGGATAGATCAGAGCTCCACAGTGATATATTGTGGTTGTTGGTGCACTAAGTCTCATTGGTGGCACTCAATCATTCACATACATGCAACCTGCATATATAACGAACGTGTGTTTTCCGCAAACGGTTTTCTAATGCACGGCGGATATTAAACCCAGGTAGTTTTAACACCCTCCTGTGGGCCTGTCACAGAGACACCTCCACGCAAGTAGACAAATTATAAGTTTGTCGACATATTATGGTTTCATGTAACAAAAGTTCCCTGCTGTGCTACTACGAGAAGTGGTTTAAGCGCACGCGATAAAGCTCGAGTCACCGACGTGTCTAGTCACTCTGAACAAACACATAAACACACAAGCATGCTTACACGCTGGAAGCACGCAAGTACGCACATACACACACGTTCACACACACGCACACGCACACGCACTCACACACACACACACACACACACACACACACACACACAAACACACACACACACACACACACACACACACACACACATACTTTCTAGGGTAGGGATTAGGTCGTGATCGTCATAAACCTAAGTGCTGGATTATGCCCTCTTTCTCATGGAAGCAATGCTATTACCAACTGAACACTTTGGTAATTTCATTCTGTCTCACACCGGGTAGTGCATCAATCGAACAAGATGTTCATCCTATTACTACATATAATGTTACTACATATAAATCTGTCTCACACCGGGTAGTGCATCAATCGAACAAGATGTTCATCCTGTTACTACATATAATGTTACTACATATAATTCTGTCTCACACCGGGTAGTGCATCAATCGAACAAGATGTTCTTCCTGTTACTACATGTAATGTTACTACATATAATTCTGTATCACACCGGGTAGTGCATCAATCGAACAAGATGTTCATCCTGTTACTACATATAATGTTACTACATATAATTCTGTCTCACACCGGGTAGTGCATCAATCGAACAAGATGTTCATCCTGTTACTACATATAATGTTACTACATATAATTCTGTCTCACACCGGGTAGTGCATCAATCGAACAAGATGTTCATCCTGTTACTACATATAATGTTACTACATATAATTCTGTATCACACCGGGTAGTGCATCAATCGAACAAGATGTTCATCCTGTTACTACATATAATGTTACTACATATAATTCTGTCTCACACCGGGTAGTGCATCAATCGAACAAGATGTTCATCCTGTTACTACATATAATGTTACTACATATAATTCTGTCTCACACCGGGTAGTGCATCAATCGAACAAGATGTTCATCCTGTTACTACATATAATGTTACTACATATAATTCTGTATCACACCGGGTAGTGCATCAATCGAACAAGATGTTCTTCCTGTTACTACATATAATTCTATATCACACCGGGTAGTGCATTAATCGAACAAGATGTTCTTCCTGTTACTACATATAATGTTACTACATATAATTCTGTCTCACACCGGGTAGTGCATCAATCGACCAATATGTTCATCCTGTTACTACATATAATGTTACTACGTATAATTATGTCTCACACCGGGTAGTGCATCAATCGAACAAGATGATCATCATGTTACTACATATAATTAGATTGCTTCAAAATATGACAGAACGGACCGAAGTCCATTCAAACATGCCATGGAGGGACCAGTTACATTATTCATATCATAACCACTGGACAACACTACATTTAGCGTCGCCAGTTTAAAATACATGATATTTGAAAGTAAAACTTCAGCAACATGTTTACCGGGGCATTGAACATAAAAGAGATGATTGTATTAATTTGAATACCATTAGCATTTCATGATTTATCGAACAATTAAATTCCACGAATTCAACATACTATGCATATGTTGTGGTCGGAGGCAGTGTTACATTAGAGGTACAACTTGGTGGCTTCGGCAATGTAAGTAAAGTGATTGTTCAGATGGCTTATATTAAATAAACATTGCCTGATTTTAAATGTATATTTTAGTTTCCTTTATAACTTACTAGTATTTGCATGAAGACAGAATCGGAATCCCAAATACTGTAAATATAAAAACCGAATATAGGACCCGCTCCTAGAGATTTAACAAGATTTGCCATCCAAGCCAAAGGCCCAGATTGCAAGTGGACAAGGAAGCCTTTGGCTTATCGATAGTCCAACAATATTCATCTACTTATAGCCCGCCCTCCTGAGATATGTGTCAACCTTGTTTTTAAATATATTCACGCTGCTAGCAGTTACACAATCTGTAGACAATTTGTTCCATTCATTTATTGTCCTCTGTGAGAATGAGTGCTTCCTGATGTCCAATCTACATTGATCCTTTACTAATTTTAACTCATGTCCTCTAGTTCTGCTATCCTTCTTGAGTGAGAAAAACATATTTCTATCAATATTTTCATACCCATTCATTATCTTAAAAACTTCAATCTGATCTCCTCTTAACCTCCTTGTCTCTAGAGTTGTTAAACCACATTCTTTCAGGCGTTCTTCATAACTAAGGTCTCTCAGTTTTGGAATCATTTTAGTTGCTCTCCTTTGTATGCGTTCAAGCGTATCTATATCCTTCTTACCATATGGTCTCCATGCTTGTATACAGTATTCTAAATGAGGTCTAACTATTGCTTTATAAAGAGGTATAATTAACTGTTTTCCCTTGTATCTTATGTTTCTTCTAATCAATCCAAGAATTTGATTACCCTTTGAAGCTGCAATACCACACTGCACTGAAAATTTCACATCAGCGCTTATTGTAACTCCTAAGTCATTTTCTTTTACAGTAGTACCCATAACAGAATCTCCCATTTTATAGTTTACATTCAAGTTCCTATGTCCTGTATGTAGGCATTTACATTTCCCAAAACAACATATGCCATTTCTCAGACCATTTCACTAATATGTCTACATCATTTTGTAAATGTTGTTTATCACCTTCAGTATTAACCTTTCTAAACAGTGTTGTGTCATCCGCAAATTTCAGTACGTTACTTGTTATACTGTCATTGATATAAATTAAGAATAATATAGGTCCTAATACCGATCCTTGAGGTACCCCACTCAAAACCGATTTCCAATTTGAAACTTCGCCATCTACTACAACTCGTTGTCTTCTGTCAGTCAGCCATTGTTCTATCCAGTCAGTTATGCTATCCCCGATACCATGGGCTTTTAATTTAAGTAGTAATCTTTGATGTGGCACTTTGTCAAACGCTTTCTGAAAATCTAAGTAGATATTATCTACTGGCGATCCCACGTTTATCCACTTAGTGATTTCTTCCAAAAAACATAACATATTTGATAAGCATGACCTCTCTTTAAGGAATCCATGTTGAGATGAATTTAATAATTTATGCTTAACGAGGAAGTCCGCCATATGGTCTTTAATTAACCTTTCTAATAATTTACAAATCACTGACGTTAAACTCACTGGTCTGTAATTATCTGACTTATTTCTCGAACCCTTTTTAAATAATGGTGTGATGTTTGCTTCTTTCCATTCAAACGGATCAACTCCTTCTTTTAATGACAAGTTGAATACACTTGCAAGTGGTACACTGATTTGTTCTACTGTTTCCATTAGTAATTTTGGAGGAATCCCATCCACTCCCGGTGATTTGTTATGGACAAAAATAAAATGGCGTGTGGCACACCTTGCATCAATTCTATTAAGGGAGTCTTAGTTTACGCCCTGATACAGCGCGACACTGATGAACAAATGCAAAAGTGTTATTTAAGCGGAAAGTATGTTGGTCGTATGACTATCAAAGGGTACCGCCCAACTTGTAACGCCGACATGCCACCAGAACACGACGACGTATCATAGAAAGGCGTGCCCGTATGTTAAGTAGCAGATTTCCTATTGACCAAACGCGCAACCACGCCTGTGATACATCATACTATTAATAGTGCATGTTGTTTGGACATTGGCCCGCAAAATGTTTAGCATTTTAAACATCCATTAGTTTGAGCTTTACTTGATATTTCGATGATTTGAACAATACTACGCATTTGTTTATTAAATCGACTGCAGATGTTACTACATATTTGGGCAGAAATGAACCGTATTTGTGATAGGCTAATTCAGTTGAGGATGGAGTCTTGATATACATACACAGACACGCGCACGCACACAATCACGTACGCAATCACTTACGCGCGCGCACACACACACACACACACACACACACACACACACACACACACACACACACACACACACACACACACACACACGCACACACACACACACACACACACACACACACACACACACGCACGCACGCACGCGCGCGCGCGCGCGCTCGCACGCACACACAAACACACACGCACGCACACATACACTGCTCTAGTTGCACCGTTTCGTACTGTATCTATCCAGCCAAATAAGATTGATTGACATAAAATAGATTGACATTCGTTACCCCATCCGCTTGGCGCTTGTCGGTATTACCCAATGGATAATGTTGGACATATGTGGTTAGTCACTGATGTTCTTGCATGATATATTCATCCCCGAACCATGTGCATTTTAAAATTAATTGATGAATTTGAGGTTATTTTTTGCACGTTGGAAAGCCCCACTACACATTACAACAGAGGCTTTTAAATAACATGTTCCACGAAATGTCGTGGCCATGTATGTTGTATCAATCAGCCGAAGTTAGTGTGCGCGATAAATTGGCAGAAGAGTAAGCAGTATACAGATGGGCAGGTCACGCCTACACAAATTGATACGTTTATGCTACGACAACTCACCCCACCCGAATTTCAGTGTAAACGGTGAATGAATCAAAGTTTTGCATCCTGAAATAAATGGGGTCAATGCCGTTATCGGGGCATGCAGGTGTGGGCATCGATTTGTCAAGGGGTCATCAAGGGATAAGTCGCTGGCAACATCTAGTTTACAGTGTGTGTGTGAGTATTAATTTGTTAGACAAGGATACTGAAGTACTGATGTCATTCCACTAAGGCTACTTCACACGATAGCTACGTTCAACATGTGTTATTAGTGTTCATTTAGTTCGCCAGTCAAACTGATCACCACCATCTTAGCTACGTTTGAAATTATCCAGCTTAGGAAGAAAACGAAATTAATTATTTAAAGAATAGTGTATGTTGCAGTGAGCCATTTAGAGTTCAGATACAACACTCTTCCTCTAGTATGCTTCCAATCAGCTGTATATGTTTGCATAGAACATAAACTAGATTGACGGCCAACCCGCTTGAAGCGTGATGATAATACGGTGACCAATGACCGCATGATAGTTATGGACACTTAAAACAAACCTCTCGAAACTTATCCTATTTTTGTTAACAGTGTATGTCTGAGTTGCATGCACAGAGTTGTATGTTGTATGACATTACTGAATCTTTCAGTTACCACACTCGTAGCTGGGTGGCCTATATACTGCATGCACGTACTCCTCAGTAATTACTTCTGTCGTGGACAATCCGTGTGTACATACGGTAATTCCATTAAAATGGCAGCAGCCCGTTTCATTTACACCTAACATACGAGGAGACAGGTATATGTTGTTTGTGGGCAATCTACTGCCGATTATAAAGTAAATATAGCTTAATTATATAGTAAACAGCAACATTGTGTTTATATTATATAGAATACAAAGGTGTGTCGTACTACCTCCAGCATTGGAAGATTGCTGCTTAATATGTAGGGGAGACCGAGGCTAGTCCGCCCCCGGGGCGTGTCCGCCAATCGGTTTTTATTCCGTGCCTTTGCAGAATGTAGTATTTCGGTCACACGACTAAGTCACATGATCACCAAATTACCTACTGTGGGAAATTGGCGTCCACGAGTTGCAGGGTGGAAAGATGTCAGCTAGAAAACTGATTTTGCTGACTGAAAGTAAGTTTGTTTCTATAAAACTTCAGTACTTATAAATGCACCGGTTAGACAGTCAGAGTGCTGAGTAAAGCCTTTATATCAATGCTATTGTTTGGATCGTACGTTGTTGCTTTATCCAATGTCAGTGATATCTAGTTGCCCCCCCCCCATCAAATATGTATCTGTGTTGGGGCACGTCCGCCTCTGTGCCACGAGGAAAGTTCGTCCCTAGGATATCTGATGTAAAATACTCAGGATCAGTTGTGCACATAAACACACTTACACGCACTCTTATAAAGCCTTCCAATTGTCCATCTTAATGTCATTTTAATATCTGTTTATGATATTTGTGAGGATTTAAAATTTCTAACAGAATGTCTGTCACAAACATGAGGTTTCTTTGATATAAAAATAAGACAAATCTGCACTGTTCTGTTAAATTTGCTTTTAAAGGTACATGTGGGGTGAATCACATGATTGGCTAAGTCTACTAAGAGTCAAATTTGGATATTGTCTTGTAACAGTTTTGCCATATGTTGATAGCACAAATGTGGACAAGATATTTGTGTTCAAATTAAGGCCGAATCTGATCCTCCTGGCTCTATAAATGCAGTCTCCAGATCTATTAGTGTCCAAGGAGGCGGACTTGCCCCGGTCTCCCCTATGAAAACATCAAAGGGATGGATGTGACACGCCTGGTAATTTACTGTAAATATAACACATACTGTAAACAGCAATATTTTTTTATATTCTATAGAATATGCATATGTGCCTCACTACCGCCAGCATTGAAATGTTGCTGTTTACTGGTGTCACACGCTTCAAAGGTGAGGGTGTCGCACGGCATACAATAAACCTATACAGATTGATAACATCATATAAAGAATAATGATGTTACAAATATCAACGGATAGCATATTCATATTGGATGTATTGTATAACACACACTAAGACCTTTTAAATAAAACTACACAGATTGACAACAGCATACAAAGAATAATGCTGTTACAAATATCAACGGATAGCATATTCATATTGGATGTATTGTATAACACACACTAAGACCTTCTAAATAAAACTACACAGATTGACAACAGCATAAAAAGAATAATGTTGTTACAAATATCAACGGATAGCAATTCATATTGGATGAATTGCAGAACACACACTAAGACCTTCTAAAAGAAGGAAAGCGTTACGTATGAGGAGTGTCTGACGAATGAAGCATCGTCAATACACTCCATCAATAACGACAATCACAAAAGAACAGTGACAAACTATATATGACAACAGCATGATAAGAATACAGTTTTTACAAGTATCAACATACAGCCTCGTGTACGCAGTGGAGTATTACACGCACTAAAACCGTCTAATCCCCCATGGGAAATAAAACGCAAGAAGCAGATAATTACTTATGAATAGTGCATCAACATTTAAACATAGTCAATAAACTCCATCAAGAATGAAAATCACAAACGAACATAGACATATGATATACTAATATTATGTGTATAAACTCATACAAAAATTAGCTTTCCGATACTGAAGGAGGTGACAGCTAAATTGTGTACCCCTAAGAATTGTCAAAGTATAAACCGCCGGAGAAGTTGCGTGTTTACGTCATGTGATCACATTAAATTGTGGCATAGTCCCTGCGAAAGGGACCTTGTTGGGCAATGCGAAGGGAACATTATTGTGAAGTTGGTACATGGAGAAACACATGTTTTGTATCAAAAAAAGACATAAAACCACTTCTGTTTGTTGACAGAAAGTTATAATTTATGTATAGTAGAGCTGCCAAATTATATAAAAAACATGTGTGATATCATCGGCGGATCCAAACACTGATAAACGTTTCCACTTTCCCAACAGGACACCACGTGGTAGCACTTCCAGTCATTCGAATTGTTACCGGGGACAGTTCTAGAAAGCATTTATAACTTGATACATCTTTCATTAAGTGTTCTGCAGCGTCTAAGGCCCAATGTGTAATTAAGAACGCATCTACTTTGATTGAACCCAACTCTGAGCGCACAATCGGAAACGTAATCAATCTCATATCAGAACTCAACTGGTCAACACTGTCTTTGGTAATTTCGAAATGAAAACTTACATGGTAGACGTCTAGCATTTTACCCCACCCCACACACGTCTGGCTTAAATACTCAAAAGAAGCAGACGTTCAGCGCGTTCAGTGCTTGCTGCTACTAGTATGTGCCAAGTTGTTTGCCCATGTAGCGTTTTAGGCTTTCTCAGCCAAGTCATCTGTTGCTCCAAATGTCAGTGGGCGGTCCACTGCCAGTGTGACAGTCAGTGTGCCAACGTAGCACGGGACCGGCGCGCGGGCTGTCTGTCGTTATTCATGTGTGAATTCATATGACAAGAGTAACATTACAAGAATAACATTACTCTGCTGAATTTCGTACAATAGATGTCTGAGTTGGGTATACAGCTGTATATTTATCATAATGTTTTATTTATGTTATGCAGCCAAATAAGATTGGTGGGTATTCGTCGTGTTTGAATCCGGTGAAAAGTGTCGTGGTATTTCCCAAGCAAGATTTATGGGCATTCATTTCACCACCCTCTTTGAAACCGAAGCAATGGGTGGTGGTATTTCCCAAGGTATATATTTGGATATGTTCACAATGGGCTGCTTGTCGATTTCGTATGGTTGGCCCAGTTATCGTTTTAACATCATATGTGCATTCGCAAACAAGGTCATATACATCATTAAACATTTTAGAAAACTCTTGAAATTCAATAAGGATTCAATAAAGAACCTCTTTTAAAAAGACAGCTCATTTGATACAACATATGACTAAATACATGTTAAGAATTAAATTAGATGGTATTCGGCCTTGGCTTTTGGTTCTCGGCCGAAGACGCCACCTAGCAGTATTAATCAACAATTAACACTTCAGTCCACCAATACAGGAACGTTGAATGCCGCACTATTAGGTCCTTATTATTGTTTGCGACGCTTGCACTAAATGTCAGTAAGACTTCCAGATATATTTTGATGTGAAACGCACCTCCCAAAATATATCATGGTCAAGGTGACATTTATGCTGCATTTGTCGTTTTTTGTTGTCCTCTTTGTAGTCGTCGACGCACTAGTATTGAGTACTTGTCACCGTCAAGTATCATTAACTATAAGTATCGTTACCTTGCAGGCATATAAACGGTATGTGTGCATTGCATGAATATTGTACTGGAAAATTGGTTCGATGCCGCCAAATATGAGAAAAACCAATTGTTCTTACTTATTTCCTATGATAGTGAGTAGTGAGTATTGCATGTGGCGTGTGTGTGTTTTTCCGAGTCAAATATTTTAAGGAAAGTGCCCAAAACACATATGTATGATTACTCGATATGGATTCGCGCTTAGCTGGCATGTTAGCCGTTGGTGGTGTCCACTTGCGAGTCTTTACACACTACTTTGACTGCAGTGCACAGTCATTAGTAGCGCCACCTACCGAATGTTCATTGCTCGAATTATGCAAAGACTCTGATGTGTTTGCACAGCCAGCCTCTCACACAAAAGTTAAACGATGTTCATGTTTGTTGGCTTTAATAAGCTTACTGAAACCCATAACGTATAACATTATATCGTACTATCGCATGTAGATAAACTTAGCAAAGCAAAACACTTTAAAATCAACGAAGAACTGGTAAGATGAAATACGACAAATGCGGGATATTTTATTTGAAATTGGGAGGATGTATAGAAAATGACAACAAGGAAGTCTTCCCACCACATCGGATCACCAGGCATGTTTAGGATGATATAACTAATAATTGGATGCGCAACATCGAACGCTGAAGGGTTCTTTATTATTTTTGCTTGTCATTAGTTGGGCTACTTCAAAGGTAAAGGTACATTCTTGTATAGTATCCTGTCCTTGGAACTTTTCAAAGTCCTTTTCCCCACACCACTGGCAGACCTGTTCATTCCAACGCCATTTTGACTTCTCTGCGAACTACCGCTCAAAAACTATTCGTTCAGATATCCATCTCTGTCTGTAGCCAGGTACTCATCTTTACAGCTGAGTAAATAGTGGCAACTTGGACGCAATTGTCAAAGCTTCGAAACGACACAAGAGGACATGAACCCGGGTTCTGTCGAATGAGAGCCCGATGTTCCAAACGCTACGCTACCGCTCTCCACACGCTCTCTTTTACATCACGCAATGCGTCTTACTCATTCACAAGCGTCGGAACCTGTTCAATAGCATGCTCATATACGAATATTAATTTTCACGTTAAAAACACACAGACATGTAAATGTGAATCATAAATAAAATTTCGTCAACATATAAGAAATATATAAATATAAATAAATAGCACTACTTAAATAATAGTTGTTCTCACATTTAGTCAAATTATCTTCACAGTTTCGAAGTTATTAATGTAATATAAATGGATATAATATGTTACAATTGTCAATACATGGATGAATACATTATAAGCTCGCGAGTGAAAGCACGATGTAAGAGACAGCGACAAGTGACAATGCTCTAAATAACCTGTATGGGCGTTAACCCTAATAACTGGGGTAATTTTGTACCCCAACTCCATACGTTTTGCAATCATCTTTCTATTAGTATTATCAACTCCTTCCGTTTGTTTTTTTTCCTGCTATATTTAATGTAATGTAATGTAATGTAATGTATAAAATACCAATATGGATATAATAGTTATCTTCTTTTTCAGGTTCAAAGTCAAAACTTTCGTTATTGGGATTTGGTAGTATTTTGTCGTAATTATGCAATACATAATATGTACTGCATTAAATACATGCACATTAACCTGTTTGCTAATGATAGTGTACACTGTTCACATGCGAGTAAAATTTAGAAAATAGAGGATTTTAAATATCTCGGATCCTACACAATCTCACAGCATGACATCCAATATAGGAAAGCCCAGACATGGGTGGCGGTTCATGTCCTTGACAAAGTTTGGAGGGCGCCCATCTGCAGACTCTGATCCCGATATATGGATGGGATTCATGGTACTTAACACAAACAATAGATAATGCACCGGATTGCACCTACAAAAGAATGCTGCAGAAAACTCAATACGTGTCATGGCGCCATCACATGACAAACTAAGAACTGTATGGATCCATCCCACGGATCACCACGGTCGCGAAACAATGGCAAGTCTTCTGGCAAGTAATGAGATTCGTTATGACGAAGCAGCCAACAAAGTCCCACTCTGGAAGCCGGGTGGCCCTCGTAGAAGAGGTCGACCAACAACAACTGTTCAAAACACCCAAGAGAAAGATACGAATCTCAGCGGGACAAATTTACTTACTGCAATAAAGAACCGAAATCACTTGAAGGAAATCATCACGTCACCACATTAAGTGGATGATATAAGTAAGTAAGTAAGCATTACATTTTCAGTATAGAAGTCAATGTATCTTTATTGTTGAGCATCATAGAACATATCTAGAGACCGCTGATCAAGTTTTTCCTAGCTTTAGCTCCTTTCGTATACGTACCTGAATGTGTAAATATTTTTTTTGCATGTTCCTTATGTCATTATATTCATATTATTTTACTAGAATGCCAACCTATGGAAACCTGATGAATAAATTACAGTGAGTAGGTGAATTGTCAAAGTCATGATTTAAATCGAAATGTATTCATGTGTCAAAAATCATAATGTAATAGTAGAACGTGCTTTAGCATAGTTATGATCCAACGTGTTTGATTACATAGTGTCATATGTAAGGAATGCACCTCAGAAATGATCGAACTTTGTCTGAATACACAGTGTCATCCTTCTTCGAAACCACCTCTCTTCCTCTTCCTTATCCGCTTGTTTTGCCGTCAGTTGCGATCTCTCCCACCCTGGACATGTTGGATGGAACTCTCCTCCCTCGTCATTTTTGAAGCAGGACGTAGCACATATATTCAGGACTGATCTTGGGACCATAGCGTGGGTGGTATTTAATAAAGTACTGCTGGCACATTCAACGTATCGGTCTCGACCCAGCAGTCTTGGATAATTCGGGGCTGACTTCCATTATGCCAGGAGAAATTCGTATTGGTGGTGCCCCTAGTGGATAACATGAAATTACTTTTTTATATAAAACAGTCCCCCCTAGTGCCTAGTAACCGAATTATTTCGAGCACTCCACCTGACGTATAAGAACAACACCATAGAGGTGACCGATTTTGATATTGGTGGCACTCCTAATGTATAATATGGAACTAATTTTCGTAAAACAGCGCCTCTCACGCCTAGTAACCTATATTCTATACATATAGTATATTGACCTATTTTCTTTCAAGCAGCACCCCTAGCGACCCTATATTTAATTTGTGATACCTCTTCTTTCAATATTTTCATTAAAATGTGACATTGTTCTAACATTTGAAGTGCCGAAAAAGCAACGCACGAAGCAGAAAAGCAGTGAGGTATCGGATCAGCAAAGAAGCAAACCAGCGAAGTAGCACCTCTAGGGACAGAATATGCAATGACTTCACTTATGTCCCTTCCACGTAGCGCCTCTACCGACCAAATATGTAATAACATCACCTGTATTCCTTCCAAGAAGCACCTCTAGCGACCGAATATATTCTTCCCAAATACTGCCCCTACCGACCGAATAAACAATGACTTCATCTAAATGCCTTCCGAATTGCGCCTCTAGTGACAAAATATGTAATAACTTCACTTATATCCCTACACATTAGCGCCTCTACCGACCAAATATGTAATACCTTCACCCATGTTCTTTTCATGGAGCACACCTAGCGGCCAGTATGTAAGTTATATAACCTCTAATTTTAACATATATTCTCTATTTCAATGAAATCGTAGCGATGTTAGCTTAACTAGTGTGTTCCATACAAAACCATGCAGAAACGCTCCCACGTTATGAATGTACCGCTCTTAGTTGTATTTTGTCGCCTTTAGCTATGCACAAACGCTTCCAAGCTATGGATGTACCGCATATATATGCATTATGTTGCATTTAACCGGGTATATGGATACACTGAAACGCTTCCACACTATGCAAGTACCACTTTTATATGTATTTTGTCGCGCTTAGCCATGCAGAAACGCTTCCACGCTATGTTCATACCGGATTTAGCTGTGCAGGTGTCGCATTTAACCATAACGAAATGCTTCCACGCTATGTACATACCGATTTTTGCTGTGCAGTTGTCACACTGAACCATGTTGAAATGCTTCCACGCTATGATTTTTTTATTTGATATGTATGCCATAGCATTTATCCGGGAGTGTAACGATGCAGAAATGATACAACGCTATGTATGTGCCGACTTATGTGATTTTTGTTGCATATTGCCGGGTATTTAACTATGCCGAAACGTTCCCACGATATGTATTAACTTCACCAATATATCTCCCATCGAGTGCCTCTAATGTGAAAATATGCATTGTCTCGACCTGTATGTTTCCCATGTGTTCGATTATATATTACTGTAACGAAGATTATTTCCAAGCAGTGCCTCTACGGACCGAACATGAAATATATTCACCTATTAACTTAGAAGCTAACCTACCGACTAAACATGAACATTAACTTCACCTGTTTTTCTCCCAAGTAGTGTCACTAGGGTTCGAATATGTACTAACTTAATCTTCATTATTCCTTATCAGTACATCTACCGAACAAATGTGCAATGACTTCTTTAATTTATTTTTTTTCATTAATGCCCCGAACGACAAATATATGCAAACTTCACTTGCAGCATCTTCCCACACAAAAGGATACATAAAACTACTTGGGTATCACCAGATCACGTGACAGAGAACCAGATAGACCACATCTGCATAGGCAAGACATTCAGAAGGTCCCTTCAGGACGTGAGAGTGAAGAGAGGAGCCGATGCTGCGTCTGACCACCACCTGCTTGTTGCCATACTGAAGCTGAAACTGAAGAAAAACCGAATGGAGACAGCAGTGAAGCGAAAACAGTACAATGTCAGCTTCCTGAAGGATGCACAGACAAGAGAGGAATACAGATTGAATCTCACCAACATATTCCAAGTGCTGCAAGAGCTGCTCGAAGAAGAAACTGACCTAAACAAGCAGTGGCAGAACATAAAAGAGACATGGACATCAACCTGCCAGGAAGTTGTTGGCCCCAGGACACCGCAGCAGAAAGAGTGGATTTCAGTGGAAACCTTGCGCAAGGTCCAGATGCGGAAGGAGAAGAAAACAGCAGCAAACAAGAGCCGCACAAGAACAGCAAAGGCAAAAGCGCAAGAAGAATATGCAGAAGTCAACAGAGAAGTAAAGAAGAGCATAAAGGTGGACAAGAGAAACTACATCGACAGCCTGGCAGAGGAAGCGGAACAGGCAGCAGGAAGAGGAAACATGAAAGAGCTCTACGACACTACCAGGAAACTGTCAGGCAAGTACTGCCACCCAAAGCGACCAGTGAAGGACAAAGAGGGAAATGCTATCATAGGAAATGAACAACAGCTGGACAGATGGGCCGAACATTTCGAGGAACTCCTGAACAGACCCGCCCCGCCAAACCCGCCTGTCATCCACCCAGCAGAAGATGACCTACCTATTAACTGCGACAGACCTGCCAGAGAAGAAATCAAGAAAGCTATACAACAGCTGAAGAAC
This sequence comes from Lamellibrachia satsuma, assembly GCA_033239005.1. Lineage (NCBI taxonomy): Eukaryota > Metazoa > Annelida > Polychaeta > Sabellida > Siboglinidae > Lamellibrachia > Lamellibrachia satsuma. Next base: position 5,749,516 of record BSQZ01000044.1, on the reverse strand, counting down.
AATAAGGCATCAGGGCCAGATGATATTCCGGCAGAAGCACTCAAGGCAGTTGTGGACACTTCCGTGGAACTACTTTACCCTCTATTTGGGAAGATATGGGAAGAGGAAGAAGTGCCAGCAGACTGGAGAGAAGGCTACCTCATCAAGATCCTCAAGAAAGGAGACCTCAGAAATTGTGCTAACTACAGAGGGATCACACTCCTGTCAGTGCCAGGGAAAGTCTTCAACAGGATCATCTTGGAAAGGATGAAAGACATGGTCGAACCAATGCTTAGAGACCAGCAAGCCGGATTCCGCCAGAACAGATCATGTTTAGACCAGATCGCAACATTGCGCATCATAGTAGAACAATCCTTAGAATGGAACTCTCCCCTCTACGTGAACTTCGTTGACTATGAAAAGGCATTTGACAGCGTTGACAGGAAAACCCTCTGGAAACTGCTACGACACTATGGGGTACCCACTAAACTGGTCAACCTAATCAAGAACAGCTATGACGGAACAGGCTGTAGGGTAATCCATGGAGGACAGTTCACCTGTCGCTTCGAGGTAAAGACTGGAGTAAGACAAGGCTGCCTGCTGTCCCCATTCCTCTTCCTCCTGGCCATTGACTGGATTATGAAAATGACCACAGTACAGAAGACAAGTGGGATCCAGTTGACACTATGGACGTAACTTGAAGACCTGGACTTCGCCGATGACTTGGCACTGCTGTCTCACAGCCATCAACAGATGCAGGACAAGACGACAGAATTGGCAGCTGTCTCCTTACAAGTGGGCCTGAACATCCATAAAGGAAAGACCAAGGTCCTCAGGATGAAGGCAGCCAGCACTGACCCAGTCACACTGGAGGGGAATGCACTGGAGGAGGTAGAGACCTTCACATACCTCGGCAGTGTCATCAACAAGCGGGGCGGCACAGACGCAGACGTCAGAGCAAGGATAGGCAAGGCAAGAGTGGCATTCCTGCAACTGAAGAACATCTGGAGCTCCAGGGTACTGTCATCACGCACAAAGATCCGGTTGTTCAACTCCAAGGTGAAGATGGTCTTGTTGTATGGAGCAGAGACATGGAGGATAACCAACACCACCATCAACAAAATGCAGACCTTTGTCAACAACTGCCTGAGAAGAATCCTCCAGATCCACTGGCCCGACACCATCAGCAACAGTGAATTGTGGGAAAAGACACAACAACGACCTGTCGAAGAGGAAATCAGAAGAAGAAGATGGGCCTGGATTGGCCACTCGCTCCGAAAACCAGTAACAAGCACCACCAGGCAAGCGCTGACATGGAATCCTCAAGGCAAACGGAGAAGAGGACGACCAAGAAACACGTGGCGACGGGACCTCCAGGCAGACACCAGGAAGATGGGCTACACCTGGAACCAGTTAGAGAGGATGGCCCAGGACAGGGGACTCTGGCGATCTGTTGTCGACGGCCTATGCCCCAAGAGGGGCGATGGGCATAAGTAAGTAAGTCACTTGCATATATCTTAAGTAGTGCCTCTATCGACTCTGTAAGCAAACAATTGACCTACCTTCATTTCATGCAGTAACCCTAGCGACCCTACATTTCTCTGACGACTCTATAATTATATTTATTAACGTTGACCTATATTCTCCCAAGTAGTGCCCTTAGTGTTCAAATACATACTAACTTGATTTTCTGTGTCTCTCAAGTAGCGCCCCTAGCGACCATCGAATAAACTCACCCACTCTCTTCACAAGTAGCGCTCCTACTTTTCATATATGCAATATCGTAACCATATTCCTTCCAAGTAGCGCCTGTACCAACTCTATATGTATTAACTTGACCTGTATGTCTCCCAAGTTGCGCCGCAAACGACCAAATATACAATAACTTCACCCACATTCCATCTATGTAGCGCCTCTAAGGTCCGTATTTTAATAAGTTGCCCTATTTTTATTCCATAGCAGTGACCCTTCCAACCAAAATATGTAATAACTTTACCGATATTTCCTCCAAGCAGCACCCTAGCTGTCATATATGTAAGTTGTAATATCTCCACGGAAATAGTGCTACAATTCACAATATTTCAACTCATATATTTTCTACTGACATGGTCCATAGAGTTGGATGTCATTCAATCCAGATATACTCGGTCACCGACGAAGCAGTCGAGTACATCACCACCGTGGAATCACCCCCATCTGCTAGCATTTCCATCCATTACAAACCACTCCACCTATCCATATTTGGTCGTCGACGACTCGTCCGCCGATAACGAAGCCGAAGCGTCTTGTTAAAAAAACAGCTAAATAATGAAGCAAAAAATGTCCGTTCAATTAACATAACGGTGTAGTTGTAGGTATATACCCACCCGTTAAGTTCAACCATTATAAACCCCTATTATTATATTATTCGTAAGTGTGAAGTCCCTAACGACTATATATGTATACTACCCATATCCACGTTGTCACGTCCCTTGAAACTGTATTCACCTGCATTCTTGCTAATTAGCGCCTATAACGACTCTATGTGTATTAACTTCACCCGTATTCCGATCAAGTAGCTCCCCTAGTGACCAAATATTGAATAATTTTACCCTTACTCCTTCCAAACTGCACTTCTGATTACCGAATATGCAAAAAAAGTCGCCATTATTAGTGACAACAAACAGCAATTTAACCTATATTTATCAAATTATCCTTACTCAAACTGATCAATCCTAACTCAAACTGATCAATCTTACATCAAACTGTTTAATACTAACATAGACTTCTCAATCCTAATATAGACTTTAACAAAAATAAATTCAAAGTACAAACAATCATGTTACAAACGTTCAGCTCATAAACTTCCAACCTACACAATTCATGTCACAAACTTTCAACACATAGACGTTCAATGCCCACAAGTTCAACGCACAAACTTGCAACTTACCGACTTCCAGCTCACAAACTCCATGTCACAAACTTCAATTCAGAGAAAATCAACGCAATAACTTCCAACTTACAGATTTCCAAATTACAAACTTCGAACTCATAAGCTTACCGCATAATCACAAAATGTTATGCTCGAAAATCGACTAAACCCAAATAATCTAAGAAAAGTGACTTGTCAAGGGAAGGAACTGTGTGGCTGCCATCTTTTCGACGGCTCAAATTCATGTCATGCCATGACACTTCCGGGTCAGGCCATGATAACCACGTGAATTCCGAAATGACGTCCCTTTCATGCGAAATATGACGCCCTCAACCGGATGACTAATGAAGCGGTTAGGGCCATAGTGGCGTCCTCGTGTGGAAAAAAAATAGTTAGCGTTACACAGATGCCGTCTAGGGTTAGAATGGTGCCACGGAGTGGATAGTGATCGAACCACTTTAAGGTTAAACACACACAAATTAGGATTATGAACCGGAAAATTGCAAAACTAAGTGGAGGCTTTTTTTCAGAAAATAGCTTCTTTTTCTTGTCAAAACATGCAATTTTCCATTTCCTTTATCCTAATTTAATTTGATAGAAACAAGTGGCGATACATGGGAGACACACATGTGAAGTTATTGCACATGTTTATTCTGTATGTTCGCTACTTTGAAGGAATGTTGGTTAATTAGTGAAGTTATTTCATGTTCGGTCGCTAGACGCACTGATTGGAAAGAACGTAGGTTAAGTTACTACGCATTCGAACATTAGTGACGTTGCTTGGGAGGAGAAGCTATTGCATGTTTGTTCGCTAGATGCACTACTTGGAAGGCATATAGGTGAAGTCATTACGTATTGTGTCACTAGGGGTACTGCTATTTTGGGAAGAATATAGGTGAAGTTATTGCATATTCGGTCGCTAGAGGTGCTACTTGGAAGGTGAGGTTATTGAACATTCGGTCGCTAGACCCGCTATTTCATTATTTTGCTATTTCGTTGGTTTCCTACTTCGTTACCTCGCTACTTCGTTACCTCGCTACTTCGTTACCTCGCTACTTCGTTACCTCGCTACTTCGTTACCTCGCTACTTCGTTACCTCGCTACTTCGTTACCTCGCTACTTCGTTACCTCGCAACTTCGTTACCTCGCTACTTCGTTACCTCGCTACTTCGTTACCTCGCTACTTCCTTACCTCGCTACTTCCTTACCTCGCTACTTCGTTACCTCGCTACTTCGTTACCTCGCTACTTCGTTACCTCGCTACTTCTTTACCTCACTACTTCTTTACCTCGCTACTTCCTTACCTCGCTACTTCATTACCTCGCTACTTCGTTACCTCGCTACTTCGTTACCTCGCTACTTCCTTACCTCGCTACTTCGTGACCTCGCTAATTCGTTACCTCGCTACTTCGTTACCTCGCTACTTCGTTACATCGCTACTTCGTTACCTCGCTACTTCGTTACCTCGCTACTTCCTTACCTCGCTACTTCGTTACCTCGCTACTTCGTTACCTCGCTACTTCGTTACCTCGCTACTTCTTTACCTCACTACTTCTTTACCTCGCTACTTCCTTACCTCGCTACTTCGTTACCTCGCTACTTCGTTACCTCGCTACTTCGTTACCTCGCTACTTCCTTACCTCGCTACTTCTTTACCTCGCTACTTCGTTACCTCGCTACTTCGTTACCTCGCTACTTCTTTACCTTGCTACTTCCTTACCTCGCTACTTCATTACCTCGCTACTTCGTTACCTCGCTACTTCCTTACCTCGCTACTTCGTTACCTCGCTACTTCGTTACCTCGCTACTTCGTGACCTCGCTAATTCGTTACCTCCCTACTTCGTTACCTCGCTACTTCGTTACCTCGCTACTTCGTTACCTCGCTACTACGTTACCTCGCTAATTCGTTACCTCGCTACTCCGTTACCTCGCTACTTCATTACCTCGCTACTCCGTTACCTCGCTACTTCGTTACCTCGCTACTTCCTTACCTCGCTACTTCCTTACCTCGCTACTTCGTTACCTCGCTACTTCGTTACCTCGCTACTCCATTACCTCGCTACTTCGTTACCTCGCTACTCCGTTACCTCGCTACTTTGTTACCTCGCTACTTCGTTACCTCGCTACTTCGTTACCTCGCTACTACGTTACCTCGCTAATTCGTTACCTCGCTACTCCGTTACCTCGCTACTTCATTACCTCGCTACTTCGTTACCTTGCTACTTCCTTACCTCGCTACTTCCTTACCTCGCTACTTCGGTACCTCGCTACTTCGTTACCTCGCTACTTAGCTGCCTTTGTGCTTTGCTGTTTCGTCACTTCAAATGTTACAAACATGTGACACTTTTAAGGAAAATGTTGAAATTAGAGGCACTACAAATTACAGAAAGAAAATAGATAATACATATATAGACATGAAGGGCGTTGTTTGAAAGGAAAATATGCCAAACTATTACATATCCGGAAAATAGAGGCACTACTTGTAAAACATATGGGCAGAATTATTTCATATTCGGACGCTAGGGACACTACTTACATAGTGTGGAAGCGTTTACGTATAGCTAAATACGAAACGTTGACAGCTAAAAACCGGTACTTTCATAGCGTGGAAGCGTTTCTGCATTGGTTCATACCTGGTTAAGTGCGAAACTTGTACAGCTAAAACCGGCATGTGCATAGCGTGGAAGTGTTTTTACATGGTTTTATAGGAGGCTAAATGCAGCATAATTAAAAACAAGGTCAACTATGCCGCCACATGCATAAATAGCCATTGACCCTACCGCCTGCAGGTAATGTAATTTTATTTTACAATTTTTCTTGTAATTTCACAACTACAAGAAGGCGTCCTCCGAAGTTATATCAACCCTTAGCAGCATACGCCAGATGGGAAACTAAGATTTTGTGAATTTGGCTTGTCTACCGGCGGAAAATTGTAAACAATGTATATATTTCTCAGAACAAAAAGATGAGGTCAGTGAGTGCAACGCCATTCTAGAACATTCAAAAATGTCCATTCGTTCAAGAAGACTCTACTCAATAGGAAGTCATTTAGTGGTCACGTTACCGCGCATGCGCAAAGGGAAATCGATGGCTCTGGACTACGCCCATCCAAAAGCATAGTGTGTTTGGTGTAAATGTAGCCATTTTTGCGTGATGTTGTCTTTTTGCTATGCTTTCACTGAAATAGACCACATACCCTAGATAGCGCCGCTTCCGGAAGCGGGTGATTGCGAAATCACACATTGGGTTTTACAACTCCTCTGTCATTTGTGCTTGTGAAACAGAAATTCAGGTAGCTGTCCAGATACGGACTTTTCTTGCTAGACGCCATGCTGTCTTGACCACATCTGCTAAAATAGGAAAAATATACAATTATTAGCATACTTGGAACGTAACACATCACTTTATAAAAAAAAAATGAAGCATCTCCATAGCTGTCAGGTCGCCGCCTTAAAGTAGCATACTCACATAAAAAAATGCATTAACTAAGCATTTCTTCTTATTCTACAAGGAGATCCTTATTCTGAATTAATTCTGAATTATTCCATTTAAATTGGATAACTAATGGCAAAGTTAAATTTGTAGAATTGAATTCAAATAATGTCATTTACAATGTTAAATTGTTAAAATTAATAAACTATTATTCAGCTTAAAAATGGGAATTGGTTATATACTCTCACATACTTAATATGGCAACAAATCACGCCCTATTCACATTTATTTCTGACCACTAATCTGTACATAAAATTGCTACAAGATGGGGTGTCAAAGAACATATTACAATATTTAATAATAATATAATAATTTAGCACACATCATGAATTATTCCATTTCATCCAAGCACTCATTAAAGTATGGTATGTGCATTTTATTATGAAAACGTATTACTTTCTTTTTACATTTTTCAAACAACGAGACTAGTTTCGTACCTGGTCACGTTTTTCAATCATCGTGCGCCTAGCGGACAACCACACAACGAACGGGGAGTTTTTATTATTTTTTAACGCATGCACGCGCAAATCGTTTACTCTCACGTTCCGAAGAATGACACGAAATGGCCTCACGAAAACTATTCACGTATCACACACCATACATAATTTGAATAGCGCGAAACTAATTAATGGATTTATTTACATACGACATTGTATTTCAGGCGATAACATATTAAAAAACAATATACAGCTGTACATCATATACTCATAATAACTTTTGTTCCATTTACTGCAGTGACGTCGAGTACGCCGTGAAGAAAAACAATTTCTAATTGGTAGAAAATAAATCCAATTGTCGGTAAAAGCAGTACTTCGTAGGAGTGGCATCGGCAAAGACGACTTGGCTTGCGCGTTTTGTACGTTTTAAATGTACACGAATTAAACTTAGAAGGGATGGTAAGACGACCCTCCTGAAATTTCCAAACGCCCCCAAGGGATCACGACCCCCAGTTTGGGAACCGCTGTTCTACACCAAAGGCAACGTGTCATACTGGATTTGAGGTCAGTTGAGTGCGATGTCTCCATTAGCCGAAGTTTATGCGCTTCGTTGACAGCCTATTTCAAAGGTGTGCCCAATAAATTGAGAGTTCGCACAAGCAACATGCTCAAGTCACATCTGGCCAAATGTATGCTTTTATGCCACTTGGCTAAGCACACCCGTCTAGTGGCAGTAAACGTGTACACCGATTTCGGTTAAACGGTGAATGACTCGGTGTATTGTATTCCAAATGGGGGTCATCGCAGTTATTAGTGCATGTAGGTGGCTTCTATTTGCTGATGGGTTCATGTTGACGTTTGTAGATTGTTGTTGTTGTTTATGGCGCCGCCGAACTAACCACGGAAACATAAATGCAACAGAATGACGGCGATGAAAGTGATATGTACGACGAGGTGACAACTCTTGACCCGCCTGAATAAGCAATTTCGTTTTGAAGGGAAAGAGATGCAATGAGATGTTTCTCGCTAAATGTCATATTTTTCCTAATTAACCCTATAAATGTATTACCCTTTGAAGTCGCAACCCAACATTGTGTGAAGTTACCATAACCCCTGTTTAGTCACGTCGCAGGCATTACACGTGAAAACGTTTCTATAATCATCAATACTCTTCTCGACCTAGAATATGTGTATTTGTTTTGCTGCGAGAACACCTGTTCGCTTCGTGCTTGAATGAATGCGTCAATTAAGTTTATCTTGAAAACAATGAAAAAAGCTGAACATTACAACTAAGTAAATAATGTCATACCATAATATGTTATTACAGTATGATATTATTTCTTCCGTCGTCCATTATTTTAACACAGGCAAGCCGCACACGTCGTCCGCTTTGATCTTGGAGCGATTTTGTGCTGACGTTGACGACGTTGCGGCTCAGAAGACAAAGGACAACTGGTGCGGAAGACGGAAGTGGACAGGTGTGTTCGCCGAATTGGGCGTTTTGCATCTCGGGCGCCAAACTGTCAGTGGTTCATCTACGACCTCACGAAGTACACGTGACACTTCCATTTTTTCGAAATTCAACCCACAATATTTCTACGAACAATCGAATTAGTCTTTACAGTTATTACGTACGCCTGGTCGGACCGCTATGCTAACAAATACATGCAGTTGTTCACAACATCATGCAACGTTTCTACGAGTGTTCCAAATAACGTAAACAGTCGATAAATGCTAATATAACTAGTACTACGTCGCAATTTCGATACTTGGATTCAAAGAAACAATGAAGAAATTGACTGGCAGCTACGCTACAAGTGCCATAGATGGATAATTCTGTGATAATTCTGTGATAATGTTGTGTGTCTTGATTTTTTTATTGTTATATCAGTCACATACGAACGTTATCCCGTTTGATATACAGTTTTTAATATATTATATGTAACTAACAATGTCTTGCTGTATGTGGACATTACCTATTTGAAATATATTAATGCTGAAGGATACAAAATACAGAGTGAAAGACGCTAATGTTTTAATACAACTTTAATTTGTACACATTACAAAGAATGTTGATAAACAAGTTTCACATTTACGAACAGCATCAACACAACTGGATTTATTTATAAAATGTTGGCATGAGTGAAATATAAAAGGCATTTAGCATGTCCAATATTTGAATTTCGAAAGCGACTTCGCTTATTGAAGTTTAAAAAGAATAGCCGTCGACTGCAACAGTAACGTATGAGGAGGTCGTAGGCTCGACTGTCGCAGAAGAAAGCCGAAGAATACGGATTATAAATGTCAGTTCGCAGAGATGAACTTAACGAATTTTACTCAGCCGCTTGCTACAACAGGAAATTAGCAGGCGATCGTACGCCTGCTTACTGCAGCACGCAGCATTAGGCGGCCTGGGCTGAGGAACACCATCACAGCAGATCATTTTCATTGAGTCGATCGGCTCCGGTCCGCAGCATTCAGCATTCGGCGGTCGCGCTTGGAGCTCTCCGTCGCAGCAAATCCTGTCATCGGTCTTGAAGTATACCTTCTTTCCACAGCAGTCGAGACACGTCATCAGACGTAGTGGATCAATGTTGTATTTCTTCAGATACCATTCTACGTTGACGCCCATTGCATTAAGGTACTCTATCAATTTCTGCAGATAGATTTCGTTGAATTCCTTCCTATCAGTGATCTCGCCCTTGCAGCACGTTTGCATCATAAAGTCGTAAGGTTCCATTCCGCAGCATTTCGCGTTCGGAAGTCTCGGCTGGACCTAGATATCAACACGAATGAGGGTTAATGAGGTTATTGATATTGTGTGCGTGCGTACGTGCATACGTGCGTGCGTGCATGCGTATGTGTTTGTATGTTGGTGTGTGTAAGTATGCAATCGTATTTGTCTACGTATCTAAGCAACACGCCATTTCAAAGTGATTATGTTGTGTCATATGGTATGGTATGTCATATATATGTTACAAATAATATATATATATATATATATATATATATATATATATATATATATATATATATATATATATGTGTGTGTATTTATATATAATTTGTGACATACAACTTTTTGTTTTATCAAATCGGTTTTTTGTGTTACAAAAATAGATATATTTTTTGTAATAAAAGCGAAACATTACAAATTATATAATTATATATGTGTGTGTTTGTGCGTGTGCGTGTGTGTGTGTGTGCGAGTGTATGTATGTATATTATGAAATCGTCTATCCAGACGACAGAACGTACATGGGAAATAAGAAATAGGTTTCTTTGTATGCATACCATTAGGTCACAGCACATTTCCTTCAGCGCGTCGTACGGTTGTCTGCGTACGCAACATTTGCCGTTGTCAGGTCGAGGAATGAGGGTATCCTCACAACAGAGGAACTCTTGGACGTCGTACCGCTTTCCATCGCAACATACGTCATTGGGACAGAACGCTTAAAGTTGGAAACACAGAGGTATGGTTGTTAATTAAAAGACCTATTACCAGTTCTGATTGTGTATGACATACACAATCCCCACCAACGCGCATGTCAGTCTTCAAGTATAACAACAGCGTTGATCTCTATTTTGGGAGAAATATATGTATATTGAGAGTCTCTCTCTCTCTCTCTCTCTCTCTCTCTCTCTCTCTCTCTCTCTCTCTCTCTCTCTCTCTCTCTCTCTCTCTCTCTCTCTCTCTCTCTCTCTCTCTCTCTCTCTCTTAGTGCTTATTATCAACATATTTAATAAATTATTTCAACTAAAAAGATCGGTCTTACTGATTAGCTTGAAGTCTGCTGTTGTAATGACTGGTTCGATGTAGCGTATTTTTCTGCTACAGCAGTACTGAATCCGGCGGTCGTACGCTTCTCGACCGCAGCAAGCAGCATTAGGTGGCCTGGGCTGGGCTACACCCTCACAACAGATCATTTGCACATAGTCGATCGGCTCCCTCCCGCAGCATTCCGCATTCGGCGGCTTCGGGAAGAGATTTCCCCTGCAGCAGATTTCGTCGGCGCTCGCGATGTAAAGCCTTTCTCCGCAGCAATCAAGGCATGAGAGAAGGCCGGTCTTCTCTGGTATTTTATCCCTGATATACTTCTCAATTGGCACCCCGAACAGAGCCAGGTATTCTATCAATCTGCCGAAATATTTATACTGGAATTCTCTTTTGTCGATGATTTCTCCTTTACAGCACATCTGCAGCAGCGAATCGTAGGCTCTTCCCTCGCAACATTTGGCGTTCGGTGGTCTCGGCTGAACCTTTGTTACACAGATTCAATTGATGTAATGATGATATAGGTATAATTTACTATGAGTGCCTGCGTGTGTTTTGTTTGTGCATGCTTGCGCGCGTGCGTGCGTGCCTGCGTGTTGTAAGTACGTATGTATGCATGTATTTATGTATGTATGCATGTATGCATGTTTGCATGGTTGAATGCATGCAAGCATGCATGTATGCATGTATGTAAGTATGTATATATGAACGTGTGTATGTATGTGTTTCTATGCATACATGCATGTATTTATATATGTTTGCTTGCTTGTTTGTCTGTATGTTTGTTTATTTGTTGGTTAGTATGTTTGTACGTTGGCATGTTTGTACGCTTTTCATTATTAAATAAAACAGTTAGATACTATTATAGTTTACCTGTAGACCGCAGCATATTTCTTTCAACTCGTTGTATGGTTTTGGTCCGCAGCACTTTCCGTTGTCAGGTCGAGGCAACAACTCATCCTCACAACAGATGTACCTTCTGTAATCGTACGGCTCTCCCTTGCAACACCAGTCTTCGACACACGGCGCTACAAGCAAGAGAAGGTCAGTTGGATGCTCGTTATTATTTGACAGATGATTTAGTAAGTTGTCATTATTATCGACAATGAAGGTATCACTTGTGGAAGATGTGAAAGTGAAACAGTAATATATTCTCAAGCAGTCAGGTTTTTTCGACAGCAGATATATGCATATCTTCAATGATGAATACAAACCAAATTACATAAAAGAGAACACCCTAGCAAAACGCATACTACCCAAAAACGCACCAATGCAACATTAGTACATTACCACTGTTTTGTTGATTTAATGTTGTACGACGTTGCACTATTCAGTTGATGAGTGTTGTGGAAAAAACAACTTACGATCGCGAATCGGGTCTGTTATTACAGGTGTAGTTGTAGTCTGTTCTGCTGTTGTAGTCTGTGCTCCCGTCGTTGTTGGCTCTTGTGTTGTTGCTGTTCCAGTTGTTACAGCTGAAGACTCTTCTGTCTGTTTTGCTGCTGTTGCCGCTTCTGTTTTAGTTGTTATACTTGTAGTCGGTTCAGTTTGTTTCGCCGTTGTTGTAGACGGATCTTTCTGTGTAGTCGTTGTTGGCAACTTTGTTGTAGTTGTAGAAGGATCTCTCTTTGTCGGCGTTGTTGGCACCTTTTTGGTAGTTGTAGTCGGAACTCTCCGTGTCGTCGTTGTTGGCAACTTTTTGGTAGTTGTAGTCGGAACTCTCCGTGTCGTCGTTGTTGGCAATGTTTTTGTAGTTGTAGATGGAAATGTAGTTACTGTTGTTGGTGGTATCTCAGATGTAGATTCACCAATTTCAGTTGTGTTCTGCACCTCTGTCGTAGACGTTTCTTGTTGATCGGTTGTTGTTCTAGGCTCCTCAGTAGTAATTGGTGTAGTTGTATTGGAACAACACGTCTCTCTGAATCGGTCGTAGGCTTTCTTCCCGCAGCACCCGGCATTTGGCGGTCTGGGCTGGGGAACGCCCTCGCAACATATCATCTTCACAGAGTCGATCGCCTTCTCTCCGCAGCATTCGGCGTTCGGTGGCCTCATCTGCCGCTTGCCATCGCAGCAAATCATGTCGTCTCTCTCGAAGTATGGTTTGTCCCCGCAGCATTCAAGACACGGCAGCATACTGTTTAGTTTTATGCCATGCTTTTTAGCATAGTCCTGCAACGTGATGCCAAATAATGCTAGGTACATTTTCAGCTGCGCCAAGTACTTCCTTCTGTATCTGATCTTGTTGATGACTCGACCGCCACAACAGATCTGCCGCAGTGAGTCGTAAGCTCTCGTCCCGCAGCATTCAGCGTTCGATGGTCTCCGTTGTCGGACGCCCTCACAGCAGATTACCGCGGGGTTCACAGGTATTATACCATCGCCGCAACATTCGACACATGGCAAGAATATGACATTATAGTTGTTCGGCTTAATGTCTGCCACATCGAGGTCTTGCTTGGACATCATGTCTTTGATGTTGAGGATCCTGCCTTTGCAACATTTCTCAATCGTCGTATTGTATGCGACTCGCCCGCAACACTCTGCGTTGTCTGGTCTCACCTGGACCTGTGATTGATATATTGACAATGTTAAAGCTTTTATATGTAGCATATAGGCAGGGGTCGTTTATTGTGAAGACATGTTAAGCAACATATATTTGTATGCTGACAAAATGCTTACATTAGCGGGGATCCATGTGTATTTAATTTACTTCCAACATTTATTGGAATATTATCAATAATTACTGATATGACAAACGATTGTATAAAAAAAAATGTCTACATATCATATTATGCGGTGGGTTATAAGTTTAAATGTGTTAATATAATTATGTTTGCTTAATTAATTGAAGTGAATCGGATATGATAAAAGTGAACACGATTCAGGTTAGTGTTATTTCGTTGGCGGATATTGTCACAAAATCACAACTTGCAGTTTCTCATTAGTAAATTCCATGCTGCATCTGGACGTATAAAGGAAGGAACGAATTACCAAGGAAGGAACAAATTACCCGTAGGTCACAGCAGATTTCCTCTAGCGAGTTGTATGGACGTGGTCCGCAGCATTCGCCGTTGTCAGGCCGAAAGAATAGACGATCCTCGCAGCAAATGTACTTTTTGTAATCGTAATATTCCCCGTTACAGCAAATGTCGTCAGGACACGGCGCTAGAACGAGAAAATAGCAGCAATTATAATGCCACGTGTTTTATGGCGAACGTGATTTCGATAGGAAGAGTGTTGTTGCATTGACAACTGGCCGAGTTATCCAGGGTTGCACGGAGCGGAAAGGCCACCGTATTTTTTCTAGATAAAGCCACGTCTGTGGATATCTACAATGTTACTGTGGCCCTAGGGTGTGTATTAGATGCTTTCGATAGCGGACGCCAAACTGTCAGGGGTTCATCTACGACACCATTATTTTGAAATTCCCCTTGGGGGTTAGGAACCGCACCGCCACCATTATTTGGTATGACCAAGTGGAACCGCCAGGGGTTGTATTAACTCATTCCTGATTTGAGACTGGCGCCACAAGGTGGCGTCTACCGGCTGCAAACTGCAACAACTACTTCAAATTGCTGGATATGTCCAGCGAAATATTTGCAGGCATAATTATTATATTTGCGACTACATAGAACAAATAAATAATATTAAATCCTAACTGTCGCTAGGTATAATCTTTACTAAATATAATTGTAATCCCAAATCGTAATTAAATGATCTTTAGTAACCTTAGTTATATCATCATATTTAATTCTAAATGTAGCCGTGATTAACGCGAAATGTGAATCAACTAAACCGAACCGAACTAATCAGCATAATGCATTATGCTCCAGTGTAAACGGACATAGTGCATCCAGACTTACGTACATATATATATATATATATATATATATATATATATATATATATATATATATATATATATATATATATATATATATATATATATACATTTTGAACAACACGCACAGCCCTGCGGCAAACGAATGGAGCGTACGTAAGTCTGGACGCTCTATGTCCGTTTACACTGGAGCATAATACATTATGCTGATTAGTTCGGTATATATATTAGTTCGGTATATATATATATATATATATATATATATATATATATATATATATATATATATATATATATATATATATATATATATATATACATTATTATTTTTAATTGATACTATTATTTGCTAGAAATACACGTAATCAATGTCATAGTATGTAAATATTATAATTATTGTTAAATTAGTTAGTATAAATGAAAACAGTTGATATCATGCAAGTGTTAGCCGTTGTTAGAGCGTGCGTTTCTGTGGTAACACGATCACCAGTCACACTATCATCGATGTGATGATAGTGACCAAGACTGTGGATCTACTTACTGTGAGCGCTTATCCTTGCAATACACGAGACGCAGAGGAACAGGAGCGCAGTCTTCACCGCCCCAGACCTGAACAAACGCAGACGTACGTACAGACTCAGAAAAACAAATTACAACAAGCTAACCACACCATCACACCTTTCAACCGCAACAGGTTGGATTAGTACAATGGGAACAGTCACGACAAAAGCCGGTTGTTCTTGAGGCGTCCAAAGCAGATCACTTAAATATACCAGCGAGATCACATTAATGCAAAGTTGTCAACATGCACATTTATCGCATGACTTGTTTACGAAGTTACATATACGTCACCAAAACAACTTGACACGAAGCGACATTTCCCTGTACAAACTAATTAATTGTAAAATAACAAAACACGCTACTACAGTAAACGCTATGTTTCGACGTATGCCCATAAAGCATTACTTATAAAATAACCTAAATGTATTAGTACTGACGCAATACGTACATGTTTCAATCCTGAGGCTGTCGCTTGATCTTCGAAACCAACAACCAAGATGGCGAACGTCCGTAGAAGTATGTCTCAT
Source organism: Lamellibrachia satsuma (assembly GCA_033239005.1). NCBI lineage: Eukaryota > Metazoa > Annelida > Polychaeta > Sabellida > Siboglinidae > Lamellibrachia > Lamellibrachia satsuma. The sequence continues at coordinate 5,733,992 of BSQZ01000044.1, read as the reverse complement.
GTTGACCGTGCCCAACCTTTTTATAGCTGACCGGGAGGGGCATCACGGTTCCAATTAACCAATCAACTATTCAATCTTAACGCGTGGTGGTTTGAAAGTTGAATCGTAGCTAAAACAGGGCGGGGCGATTTGGGCAGTACCAGGCGCCGCAATTACGATACAATGGAGGGTGGGGTGCGACTGGATCGAGCGTATTCGCTTCCGTGATATATGACCGTCAGTCGTTGTAAATGATGAGTGCTCCCGGCGATCAGGAGATGGTCGTTGTCAACAGAATGAAATCGTGAACAGCGGTGAACTCCATAACTCCATGATGCTCTGTCTGTCTGTCTGCCTGCCTGCCTGTCTGTCTGTCTGTCTGTCTGTATGTATGTATGTATGTATGTATGTATGCATGTATGTATGTATGTTTGTCTACCTGTCTGTCTGTCACCAACATACATTTATAGGAATATATGCATATTGTACGAAGCGATGCAGCAAAAGTAACATAATAAAGAGTTTCAACGTGCTGCTGAAATATACTATATGTTTAATTGCTATTTATAACGCGTTGTCTACGATAGTATTCGTTACCCGGCACGCTTTGATGCCCATGCTGATGAATTCCGATGTCACTGTTACGGATTACTCCCTCTAAGCCAACGGCACGTGCAATCTTACTATTATCCAGCAAATGGGTATGCCTATACGTGTGTTGTGCTACGCCTCCTAGAGGATTTGCATATCGGGCAATACACTTTCAGAGGCTTATCTACGATCCCACGGTCGGGTCGTCAACAATCGAATGTGTAGTTATTTCTTACGCTTGTCCACAATGCAATGAAATCAATTACGTACACGTGTGCACACCGTCATGCGTTTTTTTTCTACGAGTGTCCAACGCAAGGGCAACGCGTCGCTAGACTTTAATGTAACTGCCAGTGTGACGTCGTAATTTCGAGAGTTGGAACTGTCACTGAGCGGGTGTTGAACTGTTTGCACCCAGTCTTGTCACGGTCCGGTGCGTCCCATGTCAGGAGTTCTCCAAATTAAAAAACCAAAATTGGTACTGGTATTTCCCATTAAGTTCCAAGTTTTATCTTCAGGTTACAATTTTTTGTAAGTGAAAAGAAATGCATTTAAAGGTTTATATTTAAATCGACCACTATAAACAAAACATGTGCCCACTATACCACATATGGTTACTTGTGCCCTTACACCAAAACAAATAGTTTGTTATTTTTTTCTATTTTCCTTTCTAATTCGTTTAAAACGGTTCGAATGTATAACGTGTATTATTGAACCACACACACATATATATATATATATATATATATATATATATATATATATATATATATATATATATATATATATATATATATATATATATATATATATATATATATATATATATATATATATATATATATATATATCTATATATATATATATATATATATATATATATATTTATATATAAATATATATGTGTGTGTTATGTGGGTGTGTGTATGCGTGCGTGCGTGCGTGCGTGCGTGCGTGCGTGCGTGCGTGCGTGCGTGCGTGTGTGCGTGTGTGTGACTTTGAATTAGAACACATACTTAACTTTGTTGAAATGCTTGTAAGAATTTTTATTTGTGTTAGGTTCATATAAATCAAGCAATTATATAATCGGAAGAAAACACTTTTGAGTTATTTAAATCATGATTTAAATCATTGATTTCAATAAATGATTTAACATTTTAAAGCAATGATTTAAATGATTTAACTCTGAACAAACAACTGCATTGGTCTCACGTGAGGCAGCTGCTAGCAATAGACATATATAAATGTCCGCCCAAATAAAATTCATGGACATAAAATAGAGTGACGTTCGTAACACCAGCCGGTTGAGGCATGGTGGTATTTCCCGAAAGATAATTTTGGACACGATAACTGCGCTAGATCGTGACAACCTTTCTGTCATGTTTTACTTGGCTGTGTTTGTTTCAATTGCGTGAATGCACCATCTCGTTCAGTTGTCCAGGAATAACTAGATGGAAAACACACAGCATATATTTTCTTCCCATTAATGTTATGTATTCGCTTCATTTTACCATAATCAAGAAGGTGTGGTGACATTTTTATTCACCGTAACAATCGTGGAACTGATTTGTTTCGGTTACATCCGTGAAAGAGACGTGTACTAAAAATGTAAAAATAATATGACTCGCGCTGCAAGACCTGCTCTAGAAACAACTATCTTTGTGACGCTCCATGACAAGAAATGTAGCTTCCATCTTCGTCGCGCTTCAATGCAATAAATCAATCGGGGTCGCACACTAAGACATGCTCTATTAATGTATTCGACAATTTCACCCTTCACCAAGCAATATCTACATAAAATCAACATATAATCGAACGTGATGACGCACGATGCGCGTACGCACTAACGCTGCTGAAACAATCTACGCAATTTAACGGAGCAACCAAGTTAGATTTATGGACATTCAGCGGGCCGCTCTGTTTGAAAAGGCAATAATGTTTTCGTGGAATTTCTTAAGTAAGATTGATGGACATTCAGGTGGCTGCCATGTTTGAAACAGCAAGCCAGGTGCGGTGGTATTTCCAAAGGTATACATTCGGAAACTTTCACAGTCCGCTGCTTGTTGATTATGTAGGTTTCGTTGAATGTTGTACACACACAAACACACACACATATATAATATATATATATATATATATATATATATATATATATATATATATATATATATATGTATATGTATATATATATATATATGTATATATATATATATATATATATATATATATATATATATATATATATATATATATATATATATATATATATATATATATATATATATATATATATTATATACATACATACATACATACATACACTCCACTTATAGCTCCATCCTTCAATCAAGCAGTAAATCAATCGATCGTTATTGCGTACACTTAATCCATCCAAACGCACGTGGTACAATGCTGCGATACGAAACCAATTGTTTCTTTTCAAAACTTTACCAATTTCTTTCACTCCGCTCAGCTTTGCCTTTATTTTATGCCTCAGACTAGTTGACTCGAGTCACAGACGCTGACTCTAGTTTCACATTTTGATTTGACGTGACTTGGAATTCAGATATATGACTCGATATTGGATTGGACTTTGAGGTCATTGACTTGATGTTTGACTTGAACTGCATGTCACTGACTTGTAACTTGACTTGACTTCCCAGTTTGTGACTCGCCAACAAGACTGGTGTTTAGCCGTGGTGACAATAGTATGTGTTCACACCAAGCTCGCATTGAATACATGATGCTCTCTGATCTGATTTTAATTAAGTGTAATCAGTCATGACTCCGATCTGCTGTATGACAGTGATCACAGATTGAGTGTTGCCCATAAGAAACGCAACTGCACAAGCCAGATGTCTTAATTTAATGGCAAGAAATGAAGTTCAATTTAGTGTTATAACATAGTAATAATATCATCATAGTGATCATTAGAACTTTGTTTTAATTAAAGCAAAGTTTACTATCATTACCGTTTTTAGTTGTCCCCATTTCATCGCCATGTTAATGACTGTAACCTAGATTGTTCATATTACTCGTGTGTATGCACTTCATGTATATCATACTAATCATAATCGTAATAAAAAATATCGTTAATAAATTGAACTGTTTATCATTAATATTTCATTAGTGACCTGGCTTGGAATTCAGAGAGAGGACACGAAACTTTACTTCGACTTGGAAGTCATTGACTTGAGACTTCACTTGACTTGCAGTTCATTGATTTGTGGTCAGAATTGACTTGCCAGTTTGTGACTTACAAATCTGGTATGTCTACGTAAAAGATCCGGCGCAGGGAAACGGAAAATATACGTCGCGATCCACTAACTCTAGAGAAGGACACCCCGAAATACACCTCAAAAATATTTTGTTTTTAGGGGAGCTTTGCAGAAGGCTGTATAGTGCCAAGTGTTTGTAGTAGTGCAGATAGGGAGATGTAGAAAGGCAGGGGAGGGGAGAGGTGTTTCAAAGTTTAGAGGTTGGGCTGAAACCTGTACTTAAAAGAGTTCAAGGTGGTTGCAGGCACCCGTTCTTGATGCAGGCGATGGTGCATGCAGTGGCGTACCTAAGGTATGGCAGGTATGGCACGTGCCCTGGGCGGCACTTGAAGGGGGATGCCACTGAGCAATTTCAGTCAGACAAGCCATCTTTGGATAGTGAAAACAATATTTTCTTCAGATGTATGATCTGTCTTTGATTATCATGGGTGAGAAGCTAGGATGGCCAGATTGTTAAACCACTTATATAAAGTATTATGTAAAAGTACAGTGCTGGGAGCTACATGACCACATACATCACAGTACCACGGCTCAGTGCCAACTGGCAGTAAGACCATTCTCCTGCGCAAACTAGGAGGTAGTCTAGAATGTTTTTCAAAATCTATGAAATTTAATGTTCTTACTAAAAGTGGCATTTCCTTATTTCAGAACATTGTGTAAGAAGACCATGAAACGTTTCTTCTCGAAGAAGAAGGAAAGTGGAGCTGGATGACGGAAGAGACGAAAGTTGGCGGCGGAGGAAGCCAAGAAGTCGAACAAGTTCTTCATGCCTTTCTTTGAAAAGCCCGGAACAAGTAGTTCGACACGTTCCATGGAGTCGCCTGCACCTGCTACAAGTTTGTTAGAATCCGAAGGTGGATCAAGTACAAATGCGTCACAAGCCGAGGAGGAAGTCAACTCAGATAAATCCGAGTATGACGAGATTAAGAGTGAGGCTGTCAGAAAGAACGTGGACATGAGGGGAAGACGATGGCGGTGGTTATGGTGGTGGTGGTGGTGGTGGTGGTGGTGGTGGTGATGGTGATGGTGATGGTGGTGGCAGTGGTTATGGTGGTGGTGGTGGTGGTGGTGGTGGTGATGGTGATGGTGATGGTGGTGGTGGTGGTGATGGTGGTGATGGTGGTGATGGTGGTGGTGGTGGTGGTGATGGTGATGGTGGTGGTGGTGGTGGTGGTGGTGGTGGTGGTGATGGTGATGGTGGTGGTGATGGTGGTGGTGATGGTGGTGGTGGTGGTGGTGATGGTGATGGTGGTGGTGGTTGTGATTGTGGTGGTGGTGGTGGTGGTGGTGGTGGTGGTGGTGGTGGTTGTGATGACGGTGGTGGTGGTGGTGATGGTGATGTTGATGGTGGTGGTGGTGGTGGTGGTGGTGGTGGTGGAGGTGGTGGTGGTGGTGGTGGTGATGGTGGTGATGGTGGTGGTGGTGGTGGTGGCGGTGGTGATGGTGGTGGTGGTGATGGTGGTGGTGGTGGTGGTGGTGGTGGTGGTGGTGGTGGTGGTGGTGGTGGTGATGGTGGTGGTGGTGGTGGTGGTGATGCTTGAGATTTTTTCTGACGACACTGACCTAGTGAACTGGATGGTGTCGAAGAGCCTCGAACTATCATACCAGAACTTATTGAACAGCATGACATTGGACTTCTGAAGTTCGACAAGGATACTGGAAAAGCAATTCTGCCTGACGCGTTGAGAACAGAAATAATAAAGCTGGATTCGAAGTATTTCCAGAACAGTGAGGGGCCTTTCCTACCAACAAATAACCGCTCAATGAACAAAACTTGATTCAAGAGGAAATTGGGAAAGGGTCGTGGTGAGGAAGTGACTCGCTCATGGCTGGTCTATTCCAGTTCTAAAAAGTCTGCATTTTGTATATGTTGTCTTCTCTATTCCCGGTCAGACCATCAATCCTCATTGGAGCAGGAAAGTGGATTCAACCAGTGGAAAGCACCTGAAAGGATTAGTGTTTATGAAAATGCTAAGAATCATCGAAAGTGCTTCACACAGTGGAAAGAAATGGAAATAAATTTAGCTGAAAACAGAGGAGTTATTGACGCGGAACTTCAGTCACAGATTGAGAAGGAAAAGCAGAAGAGGCGTGATATCTTGATGAGAATCCTTCACTGCATAACATTCCGTGCGACTCAGAACCTGGCTTTGCGAGGACATAGGGAGTCACTTCAGCTAGACGATGACTCCAATGTGGGACATTTCCTTGGCTTGCTGAAACTACTGGCCATCTTTGACACTGTCATGAAAGAACACCACACTCGTGTAGAAAGTCATCCTGGACCCACGTCTTATCTTTCACCGGGTGTCCAGAACGAATTCATCCACATGATGGCATCCACTTTCGTCATAGTTTACTGAGAAGCATTCGTAAAGCCAAGTACTGTGGTCTCATGTTCGACTCGACTCCTGACCAGGCACACCGTGAGCAGATGTCAGAAGTAGTGAGGTACGTGGAAGCTGATTTTGAGAGGAAAACAGTCCGTGTTAGAGAGTCCTTCCTTGGTTTTATCTAGATAAGCCAGAAGGATGCTGAGAGCTTGGTTGAAGACACATTGAAACAGCTAGAGAAGGACGAAATGGTGCTACAAGATTGTCGGTCACAGTGCTATGACAACGCTGATGTGATAGATGGACAAAGAAGTGGTGTTAATCAAATAATAAGTGAGAAAAACAACCTGGTAGTGTGGGTGAATTGCGACAATCACTCCCTCAACTTGGTGGATGTACATGCAGCCAAAGAGTATACAATGATGGTAACGTTTTTTTAACCATCGTAGCTCTCTACTTGTTCTTCTCTCGTTCAACACAGCGCTGGGAAATACTTAAAAACGCCGTGCCTGTGATTGTTAAGTCGGAGTCCGAAACCAGGTGGAGTGCAAGGACGGAAGCATTGAAGCCCGTTAGCAAGTACCTTGAGGAGATACTTCAAGTTCTCCAGGACATGACAGACAATGAAAACGAGACCAGTGAAACAGGAAGTGACGCAAGTTAGCTGTATAACCGCATGTTGAGTTGCGATTTTCTGACTTTGCTAGGATTTTGGAACAAAGTACTCATTCGCATTGACCGTATTCAAAAGAGGCTGCATGATCCTAGCATGAACTTCCACGATGCTGCCCTGGATTTGAAAGCCCTCGGAGACCATTTTGATGATGAAAGAGAATTGTTGGTCAGTGAGTCACTTGAAGAAGCACTCGGTCTCTGTCAAGAATGGAATATTGAAGTTGAAAGACGTCAGAGACGAAAGAAACGAATAGCTGATGAGAACTCGAGAGACGCTGGGTGAACAGCCAAGGAGGAAATGGAAAGAGTCATGAAGGGAACACTCGAACGTCTTCCTTGTGTCCGTCTTGCGGGGATCTGGTCTGGGCAGGAACTCTGTGGTGGCCGAGATAGTTCCTGCAATGATTCAAACAGTACGCTGTGCCGCACTTTCTTCTTCCTGGTCTGGAGGTTTGACCAGTCTAGCTCCTGTAGAATGGAGGAAGTGTGCCTGTGTATGTTGTTGACACAGCGTGCTGCTTTCCTCTGGATGTTCTCCAAAGTGTGACGTCTTCAATGATATATAAGTCCGATACAAAATGTATCTACTCCTTTCTACTTCTCTCATTTCTTCTCCTGACTTCCCGACACATTTACATTTGCAATGCGTACAAAACTGTAACTTTCGAATAAATAACCCTGCACCAGAGCGCGGTAGCGCAACGCGATGAGAATATATTGCTATTTTTACCATGAGGGTATTCAAGATCTAATAGTGAATATAAAACAAACTCACGTCTCAAGAACCACCACAAAAGCTTATACCACACAGTTGGACATTCATAACCCATGAATAGGTCCCTAGTGATAATTTTGTGCAGTTACGGAGAAAGTGCAATGTTATTCAGCGATACACATGACTGTTCTGGCTTTGTGATGTCAATTGGAAGGAAAACCTACAAAGACTGCAAGAAAATGTTCTGCTATTCTGAACGAATATGCTTAAACAACTTAGTTAGAAAATATGCTCGAGAATGACAACAAACTGTAATGTTATTTTCGTATATTTGAGTAGCTGATAATAATAACTAGAACAACAAGACGCATAAACATTTCAGGGAGTTAGATGCGAACCAGAGACGTCATGCACCATTTCGAATACCGTCGTTGGGTATTATTTGTTATTTGCGTAGCTTCTCTGAGATTCTGAACTCAGAGGCACCTGACGATCATGTTGATGTTCCAAACAATGAATTATTCGACATAGACATTGACACTAATCCGCCTACTATAGAAGAAATTGAAAAAAGTATAAAAGCGTTGGGAAACGGTAAATCACCAGGAGATGATAACATACAGGCTGAAATGTTGAAAACACAGAGTGATATGGTAGCACGAAAACTTGAGGAAATGCTCAAATTAATATGGAATAATGAAGAAATACCCGAAGAATGGCAGAAAGGAGTCATCATTAAATTGCCTTAAAAAGGTGACCTGGAGAACAGTAATAACTGGAGAGGTGTTACGTTGTTGTCAGTTCCCAGCAAGGTGCTGGGAAGGGTGATTATAGTCAGGATAAGAGATGCGCTCGATAACAAACTGAGGAAAGAACAAGCAGGTTTCAGAAGGGGAAAGGATGTATGCAGCAAATTTTCATATTAAGGAATATCATCGACCAGTGTCTCGAATGGAATAGCCCACTCTTCATGAACTATGTGGATTTTAGGAAAGCTTTTGATAGTATTCACAGAGAGAGTTTATGGAGAATTATGAAATACTATGGAATTCCATCAACAATTACCAATCTTGTGAAAATGTCTTACAAAAAATTCAGATGTGCAGTTGAGCATGAAGGCAAATTGTCAAAATGGTTTCCTGTGATGTCGGGAGTGAGGCAAGGATGTGTGATGTCAGGGTTTTTGTTTGTATTGGTGATATACTGGATTATGCGGAAAACAACTAGAAGGAAAATAGGAATTCAATGGGGATTAGATACGATGGAGGACCTAGGTTTGGCAGACGATTTAGCTCTGTTATCAACATCAAGAAGAACATTACAACAGAAGACAAACGAGCTAGAAGTGCATGCAAAGAGAAATGGACTACACATAAACACAGCCAAAACAAAAGCGATGAAGATCAAGACTGATGATAACC
>BSQZ01000044.1:5707500-5717500 GCA_033239005.1 Lamellibrachia satsuma | reverse complement strand
GTGCGTGTGTGCGTGTGTGCGCGTGTGCGCGTGTGCGCGTGTGCGCGTGTCCGCGTGTGCGCGTGTGTGCGTGTGTGCGTGTGTGTGTAAATTGAACAGACCATTTAAAGAGTATACCGCCCTCGGCATGTTACGTGTTTTTTCAGTTTTATGTGTAAACTCGCATGTATGTGGGTTGCATGTTAATGGGTATGACATGTTTGAGTTACACTAAATAGGCACAACAGTAACCTCGATTATCCAAGCTGCGTGCTGTGGCGCCACCATTTGTCGGACAGGTCATTCGTCGCATGGATGCAGAGTGTACTTTTCGTTGTGGAGGAATTTGGCTAAATATTAAAACAACAGTGATACTTTTATCAGTTCATACGATGGAGTTTGAATTATCTTTAAACGTTGATTATGTTCGCACAACTGTAAGACCGAAATGTTAAATCAGGCAATGTTTAGTGTAGAATTTCGGTCCGCTGATTGGTTGCTGCCGAATCACGGGAACGAATGCACGAAATGGAGCGGTGGCAGTGGGTAGCAATGAGACCACCATAACCTTCAACAACGACTTCCCCACTATATACCAGAAGCTGAGTTAGGTAGTCTATTATACACCAGGTGGCAGCATAATTTATTTTATTTTATTTCTACGAAACACTCTTCGTACATATACACTGCTGGTCACGTATTAGTAGACGTCACAATATATATTTTCAGCAATAATTTTTCTTTCCCACAGTGCTTATGCATACATAGAGCGTATGGTCTAGAAGTTAGAAGTTTAACGTATCGCATACGTAGCTAAAACGTAATGTTACCTATAAGTTTGAAGCAGTGAACTTGTCCGTTAAGAGCCAATTGTGAGCGGGCTGACAGGAAATGGATAGTGGAAGGTTAGTCTTAGAATTGGTGGTTGACCTTACATATAGGTGGGAGATGGGATTGGTGGGAGGTTGGCCCCCAAAACAAGAGGCTGAGATTGAACCCCCTGCCACACCATCTCTAGTGTATTTTCCACCCCCTAGGGAGTCGACTCGTGTTTATATGTATAAACTGCAGTAACACTGATAAGTAGCGTATTCACTAACGGAGGCCATTGTGTCCGTATTTACGTATCCGTATTTCGGCGCCAACGTTATGGAGAACACATGACTAGCAAATCCAGCTGACGCCATAGCTCATAAGTTACGGAGATCGCGAAAGCTAGAGGGAAAACGTAGGCTAAATTGCCTGTTGTCACCAGCACAAGATGTCAACTCACACGATTAGACGAAACCCCAGCAGTTTAGTTAGCAGAACGTAGTTAAACGAAAATCGGGTCGGACGCCATTATTACCACTCAAACAGCATCCGGTCACGTGCAGCATGACGTTATGTTTATCACTGACGACAAAGCAAACGTAGCAGTGCATTTGGCTACATAAAGGGTCCTGAGATGAATAATCATACACCAATGTTGACAAACAATTTTGTGTTTTCTTTGGACGTGACGGCTTAATTATCTTTTGATTTAAAAAAAGCACGCACGACCGACCAACCGAACGAACGGACGGACAGACGAACAGACGAACTAACGCACGGATGAAGAACGATCGAATGATCGCACGCACGCACAGCAAAAAATGTATTTCTTCAGATTAATACACTTTCTGTTACTTGTGTGCTGTTTTCTTTCTAGCTGTCGTGTGTGATTTATGTTTTTGTAATGGTTCTTGAGACGTCAGTTTGTTTTATATTCACTCTTAGCTGCTGAACACCCTCGTGATAAAGATAGCAATATATCATCGTCTCGTTGCGCTACCGCGCTCTGGTGCATGGTTATTTATACAAAAGTTACTGTCCTATACCCACTGCAAATGTAAGTATGACTGGACGGTAGAAAGGAGGAGGAGGAGGAGGAGGAGGAGAAAGGAAGATAGAGGCGGGGTAGGTGTGTGGTGTTGTGATTGGGTATGAGGTAAGACCGAAATGTGATTGCGTGGTTAGGAAACCACACAATGATATTACGGTTGAGAAAAGCTGTGCAGAATTTTTTGCGAAAAGTCTTTCAATAAAATAACTCAATTAGGCAGCGTTACTATGAATATAATATAAAGTTTAATTTATTGACTGACCACAAACAATTCAATGATTAATTTTATTTTGCTTCAATTAACGCATACAGTGGTGGCTACGTTGTGGCATAATAATGTCTAAAAAGCGGGTTTTAGGCCAACATTTTATTGTGGACATATGTTGATATGAACGATTGTGTATCGCGTCTGTAGATGGTTGAGTGTAACATTTATAACGTTACCACCCTCTCTAACGTACATTTAAACTCCCAAATTAACTACTTTTTACTAAGCTACCATTTTATCCCGTCCAAATGATGGATATTTTTGTTAATCGTTATAATGGATTTGTCATCTAGTGGATTAGTGAGGTTAAACAAAACGACACATACAGTTTTTAATATATTATATGTAACTAACTTACTGTATGTGGACATCACCAATTTGAAATGTTTTCATGCTGAAGGATACAAAATACAGAGTGAAAGCGGCCGATGTTTAAATACATCATACAACTTTGGGTTAATAAATAAGCTTCAAATTTACGAACAGCATCAGCACAACTAAATTTACCCAATTTTGGCATCAGTGAAATATAAATGCCATTTAGTATGTCCAATCTTTGAATTTCGAGAGCGACTTGACAAAGATACGCTTATCCAAGTTTAAAATAAACAGTCGTCGACTGCAACAGTAGGGTATGTGGAGATCGTAGGCTCGCCTGTCGAAGCAGATCGCTGTAGAATGCCGATTATGAATGTCAGTTCGCAGATATGAACTTAAAGGATTTTACTCAGCTGCTTGCTGCAACAAAAAAATAACAGGCGGTCGTACGCCTTCTGACCGCAGCAGGCGGCATTTGGCGGCCTGGTCTGAGGCACACCCTCACAGCAGATCATTTCCAATGAGTTGATCGGCTCCGGTCCGCAGCATTCAGCATTCGGCGGTCGCGCTTGGAGCTCTCCATCGCAGCAAATCCTGTCGTCGGTCTTGAAGTATATCTTCTCTCCACAGCAGTCGAGACATGTCATCATACGTAGTGGATCAATGTTGTACTTTTTCAGATACCATTCTATTTTAACGCCCATTGCATCAAGGTACTCTCTCAGTTTCTGCAGACAGATTTCGTTGAATTCCTTCCTATCAGTGATCTCGCCGTTGCAGCACGTTTGTATCATGGAGTCGTAAGCTTCCACTCCGCAGCATTTCGCGTTCGGAAGTCTCGGCTGGACCTAGACATCAACACGAATACTGGTTAATGAGGTTATTGATATTATGCGCGTGAGTGCGTGCATTCGTGCGTACGTGTTTGTATGTACATATTAGTAAGTATGCAATCGTACTTGTCTACGCATCTAAGCAACACGCCATTTCAAAAATAAGAAATTCATATACACAAGTCTTTTGCGCAATATTAGCTATTATTGTGTACGTAATACACACATTTTGTTGATCAAACTTTTACCATCTTTGACGAAATAATTTGTAATGAATAGTTTTTATGTTACAAATAATATATATATATATATATATATATATATATATATATATATAGTGAAAGTTTTTATGTTACAAATAATATACCTATATATTATATATATATATATATATATATATATATATATATATATATATATATATATATATATATATTATACATATATATATATATATATATATATATATATATATTATATATATACATATATATATATATATATATATATATATATATATAGGTATATATATATATATATAATATATATATTATATATATTATTTGCAACACAAAAGCTGTCATAATATATATATATATATATATTATTTTTTGCATAAAATAATACATTAAAAATTATATATATATATACATATATATATATATATATATATATATATATATATATATATATATATATATATATATATATATATATATATATATATATATATATATATATATATATATATATATATATATATATATATATATATGTATATATGTATATATATATATATATATATATATATATATATATATATATATGTATATATATAATTTGTAATGTATTATTTTATGTATATATATATATATATATATATATGTTACAAATTATATATATATATATATATATATATATATATATATATATACTTGTAACATAAAAACATGTTCATATTACAAAATATGTTTTATATTACAAATAATTTATATATATATATATATATATATATATATGTATATATATATATATATATATATATATATATATATATATATATATATATGTATATATATATATATATATATATATATATATATATATATATATATATATATATATATATATATATATATATATATATATATATATATAATATGAAATCGTCTCTCCAGGCGACAGAACGTACATGGGAAATAAATATAATAAGTAATAGGTTTGTCTGTATGCATACCTTTAGATCACAACACATTTCCTTCAGCGCGTCGTACGGTTGTCTGCCGCAACATTTGCCGTTGTCGGGTCGAGGGATGAGGGTATCCTCACAGCAGATGAACTCTTGGACGTCATACCGCTTTCCATCGCAACACATGTCATTGGGGCAGAACGCTTAAAGTTGGAAACACAGAGGTTTGGTTGTTAAATAAATGCCCGATTACCTGTTCAGATTGTTCATGAAATACACAATCCCCATTAAAAATGCCTTTCAGTGTTCAAATATGAGAAACATATCCTGACAGTCCGCTCTCTTTGTTATCCATCTTTGAATGTTAATCACAACCTCTCTCTCTCTCTCTCTCTCTCTCTCTCTCTATATATATATATATATATATATATATATATATATATATATATATATATATATATATATATATATATATATATATATATATATATATATATATATATATATATATATTATATTGGGCAGAGAGGGTATCTCTCAAGACAGGATCTCATCTAAACAATTGAATTTATGCCTGCGTTTGCGTGCATGCATGTAGATTTGCGTGATGAATGAGACTTATTATCAACATGCACAATGTAATTGGCTATTTACAAAACCACACACATTATTTCATATATGATTTCAAATAAAAACGTCAGTCTTACTGATTGGTTTTAAGTCTGCTGTTGTAATAACTGGTTCGATGCTGCGTATTTCCCTGCTGCAGCAGTACTGAATCCGGCGGTCGTACGCTTCTCGGCCGCAACAGGCAGCATTGGGTGGCCTGGGCTGGGCTACACCCTCACAGCAGATCATTTCCACCGAGTCGATCGGCTCCCGCCCACAGCATTCAGCATTCGGCGTCTTCCGGAAGAGATTTCCCCTACAGCAGATCTTGTCGGCGCTCGCGATGTAAAGCCTTTCTCCGCAGCAATCAAGGCATGAGAGAAGGCCGGTCTTCTCTGGTATTTTATCCCTGATATACTTCTCAATTGGCACTCCGAACAGAGCCAGGTATTCTATCAGCCTGCCGAAATATTTATACTGGAATTCTCTTTTGTCGATGATTTCTCCTTTACAGCACATCTGCAGCAGCGAATCGTAGGCTCTTCCCTGGCAACATTTGGCGTTCGGTGGTCTCGGCTGAACCTTTGTTACACATATTCAATTGATGTAATAATGATATAGGTATAAATTACTATGCGTGCCTGCGTGTGATTTTGTTTGTGCGTGCTAGCGTGCGTGCGTGTTGTACGTACGTATGTACGTATGTATGCATGTATTTATGTATGTATGAATGTATGCATGTTTGCCTGTATGAATGCATGCATGCATGCATGTATGCATATATGAACGTGTGTATGTATGTGTGTGTATGCATACATGCATGTATTTATGTATGTTTGCTTTTTTGTTTGTCTGTATATTTGTTAGTTACTATGTTTGTACGTTGGCATGTTTGTACGCTTTTCGTTATTAAATAAAACAATTAAGTACTATTATAGTTTACCTGTAGACCGCAGCAAATTTCTTTCAACTCGTTGTACGGTTTTGGTCCGCAGCACTTTCCGTTGTCAGGTCGAGGCAACAACTCATCCTCACAACAGATGTAGCTTCTGTAATCGTACGGCTCTCCCTTGCAACACCAGTCTTCCTCACACGGCGCTGCACGCAACACAAGCACAGTCGGTCAGTTGGAAGATCACCGTTACTGGACAGATGATTTACTAAATGGCCATTATTATCGTGACATCGCTTGTGGCTATCTGTGCCTCTTTCTTTCGTTAATCCTGTAGTTGAACCGTTTGATACGTTATATGTCACCAATGCTGCGTGTCATGTTTAATTAATGTGAAAGTAAAACATGAATATATTCTCAAGCAGCGAGGTTTTTCGACAGCAGATATTTGCAACTCTACAAAATGTATCTGTACAATAATGAATACACACCAATTTACATACACGAAAACACCCTCACAAAAACACATATACTACACAAAAGCGCACTTACGATCGCGAATCGGGCCTGTTATTACAGGTGTAGTTGTAGTCTGTTCTGCTGTTGTAGTCTGTGCTCCCGTCGTTGTTGGCTCTTGTGTTGTTATTGTTCCAGTTGTTACAGCTGAAGACTCTTCTGTCTGTTTTGCTGCTGTTGCCGCTTCTGTTTTAGTTGTTATAACTGTAGTCGGTTCAGTTTGTTTCGCCGTTGTGGTAGACGGATCTTTCTGTGTAGTCGTTGTTGGCAACTTTGTTGTAGTTGTAGAAGGATCTCTCTTTGTCGGCGTTGTTGGCAACTTTTTGGTAGTTGTAGTCGGAACTCTCCGTGTCGTCGTTGTTGGCAACTTTTTCGTAGTTGTAGTCGGAACTCTCTGTGTCGTCGTTGTTGGCAACTTCGTAGTTGTAGAAGAAAATGTAATTGTTCTAGTTGGTGGTATCGCAGAGGTAGATTCAGCAATTTCAGTTGTAGAATTGTCTTGTTGATCGGTTGTTGTTGTTTCATTAATTTCAGTTGTGTTCTGCTCCACTGTTGTGTATGTTTCTTGTTGATCGGTTGTTCTAGGCGCCTCAGTTGTAATTGGTGTAGTTGTATTGGAACAACACGTCTCTCTGAGTCGGTCGTAGGCTTTCTTCCCGCAGCACCCGGCATTCGGCGGTCTGGACTGAGGAACGCCCTCGCAGCATATCATCTTCACAGAGTCGATCGCTTTCTCTTCGCAGCATTCGGCGTTCGGTGGCTTAGTCTGCCGTTTGCTGCCGCAGCAAATCTTGTCGTCTCTCTCGAAGTATGTCTTGTTCCCGCAACATTCAAGACACGGCAGCATAGTCTTCAGTATCAGGCCATGCTTTTGAGCATAGTCCTGCAAAGTGATACCGAATAGTGCGAGGTACTTTCTCAGCTTCGCCAAGTACTTCCTTCTGTATCTGATCTTGTTGATGACTTGACCGCCACAACAAATCTGCCGCAGTGAGTCGTAAGCTCTCTTCCCGCAGCACTCAGCGTTCGGTGGTCTCCGTTGTCGGACGCCCTCACAGCAGATTACCGCGGGGTTCACAGGTATTATACCATCGCCGCAACATTCGACACATGGCAAGAACATGGCATTAAAGTTGTTCCGCTTGATATTTGCCATATTGATGTTTTGCTTGGACATCATGTCTTTGATGTTGAGGATCCTGCCTTTGCAACATTTCTCAATCTTCGTATTGTATGCTACTCGTCCGCAACACTCTGCGTTGTTTGGTCTCTTCTGTACCTGTCATTGGTATATTGATAATGTTAAGGCTTTTGTATGTAATATATAGAGAGGCGTTATTTATAGTCAAGCTATTTTAACCAACCAGCAATTTATATCTGCATACTGATTTTTTTTTTACAATAGAGGGATCCGGCGTATGTAATTTACTTCAAACATATCATTACTTATATGACAAACGTTTATATCACACAAATTGTGCTACATATAATATTCTGTCGTGGGTTATAATTGTATATGTCTTAATATAATTATGTTTATTTAATTGACGCTAATCGGATATGGTCTAATGAACAGGTGAGTGTTAATTCGTTGGCGGATATTGTCACTAAATCATAACTTTTATTTTTTCAATAGTAAATTCCGAGTCCTTGTTGCATCGACATGGACGGATAAAGGACATTTCATCAAACCAAGGAAGGAACAAATTACCAAGGAAGGAACAAATTACCAAGGAAGGAACAAATTACCAAGGAAGGAACAAATTACCCGTAGGTCACAGCAGATTTCTTCTAGCGAGTTGTATGGACGTGGTCCGCAGCATTCGCCGTTGTCAGGCCGAATGAATAGATTATCATCGCAGCAAATGTACGTTTTATAATCGTAATGTTTCCCATTACAGCAGATGTCGTCAGGACACGGCGCTAGAACGAGAAAATAGCAACAATTATAATGTCACGTGTTGTTTTATGACAAACGCGCTTTCGGTAACGATAGTTTTGTTGGTACATCGACAACAAGCCGACGTATCCAGTGTTGCACGGGGAGAAAAAAGCAGCCGTATTTCTTCTAGTTAAAGCCACGTCTGTTGATATCTACAATGTTACTGTGTTACTGTGTTACAGTGTTACTGTGGCCCTAGTGTGCGTATGTTGTGCTACTCCTCTTATATGCTTTCTATCTCGGGAGCCAAACTGTGAGGTTCCTTTAGGGATTCATTTAGGACACCATTATTGTTCAATTCCCCTTGGGTTAGAAACCGGATCGCCACCACTATTTGGTGTGACCACGTAGAACTGCCAGGTTGTGTTAAATCATTTCCGATATGAGAGTGGCGCCACACGGTGGAGTCTAGCGACTGCAAACTGCAAACACCTATTACAAATTGCTGGATATGTTCAGCTAAATATTTGTAGGCATGATTATTACATTTGCGACTACATAGAATAAACAAATAATACTAAATCCCAATTAACGCTAGGCATAATCTTTACTATTTTTTTATTTTAATCCCATATCGTAATTGCCGCCCGAGCTGTTCGTGTTGTTGAATTGCATATATATATATAATACAAAATACGTTACCATGATTTTTATTTCATACTATTATGTGCTAGCAAAATACGTCATCAATGTCATAGTATGCTGTATTATAATGCGTGCTAAATGAATTAACATAAATGAAACCAGTTGATATAATGCAAGATTATTAGCTGTTGTTAGAGCATGCATTTCTGTGGTGATATTATCACCAACCAAGCTGCCATCGATGTGATGATAGTGACCAGGACTGTGGATCTACTTACTGTCAGCGCTAATCCTTGCAATACACGAGACGCAGAGGAACAGGAGCGCAGTCTTCACCGCCCCAGACCTGAAGAAACGGAGACGTACGTACAGACACATACGCAATAGGTCGGATTAACAAAAATTTAACAGTCAAGAGGTAAGCTGGTTGAAAACAGCACACGACGAACCCATTATTCTGTCATCGACCAAAGCAGATCACCTACCTATATCAGCGAGAGCTCGTTAATGCAATTTTGTCAACATGCATATATATCGTATGACTTGTTGACGAAATTACAGATACAGTTACAAAACGACTTGAAACGAAGTGACCGTTCCCTATACAACCTATTTAATCACAAAATAACAGTAGAAAATAACAAAACATGCTATTACAGTAAACGCTATGGTTCGACGTATGCCCATCAAGCAATACCTATAGAATAACCTAAATGTATCAGTACTGATGCTATACGTACATGTTTCAATCCTGAGGCTGTCGCTTGATCTTCGAAACCAACAACCAATGTGGCGAACGTCCGTAGAAGTATGTCTCATGTTGACGGTGCCCAACCGTTTTATAGCTGACCGGGACGGGCATCACGGTTCCAATTAACCAATCAACTATTCAATCTTAACGCGTGGTGGTTGAATTTGAATCTTTGCCAACTCAGGTCGTGGAGATTTGGGCAGTACCAGGCGCCGCAATGACAATCACAATGGAGGGTGGCGGTGCGACTGGAT
>BSQZ01000044.1:5695000-5702500 GCA_033239005.1 Lamellibrachia satsuma | reverse complement strand
TGGTGGTGGAATGTCTGTATTCTTTGCATTACATGTTCATGACGACTTCTTGATGTATATATGTTATCGTCATGCCTGTAGGAATGTGGGCTCTGAGAAACTTGCCGGACGGGGCTGTACATGTGTTCAGTTCCTGTCTGGTTTGCTTTGAGGAGCTCACATTCCTGTTAATGTGCTTCCCAAAGTGGCTGCGTGATAAGCAGTCCACTTTGCAATAAAACGTCATTTATTTGGCCATTTTCAATCTCTACTACATCGGACTTGTGTTGGTTATTGCACAAATATGTATATATATGTATATATATATATATATATATATATATATATATATATATATATATATATATATATATATACATATCATAAACACACACACACACACACACACACACACACACACACACACACCCACACACACACACACACACACACACACACACACACACACACAATAAAATTGATGGAAATAAAATAGATTTATGTTCGCAACCCTACCCCATTTGTGGCATGGTGGTATTTCCCCAAAGATAATTCTGTTTAGGCAAACACGAACGCTGACAATTGCGCTAGGTCAGGGTGACCTGTGTGTCATGATTTAGTTGGCTGCGTGCGTTTGAATTGGGGGACAATCCTAAAAACCAGATGGAAAACACACAACGTATATTTTCTTCCCATTAACGTTATGTATTCTTTCAATTTTACCATAATCAAGAACGAGTGGTTCAATTTTTTATTCACCTTAGCAATCGTGAACTCAATTATATTGTTTACATCCGTGAGAGATATATGCATTAAGAATGGTAAATTTATCTAACTCGCTCTCCAAGACCTGCTCTAGAAATATAACCATCAGCGTCGCGCTCCAATGCAAGAAATGTATCGGGCCGCACAACAAAACACGCTCTATATATTTATTCGACAATTTCACCCATCGCTAAACGATATGTTCAATCGACATAAAATCAATATATAATCGAATGTGATGACGCACGATGCACATACGAACTAATGCTATTGAAACACTCTACGCCATTTAACGGAGCAACAAAGTTAGATTTCTAGATATTCAGCTGACCGCTCCGTTTGAAAACGCAATTTCTCAAGTAAGATTGATGGACATTCAACTGGCTGGACATTCAACTGGCTGCCCTGCCCTGTTTGAAACAGCAAGCCAGGGTCGGTGGTGTTTCCCAAAGTACACAGTCGGAAACTGCTACAGTCCGCTGCTTGTCGTTTATGTAGGTTTTGCTGCGTTGTCTTTAGAATGTGATAATATACGCTGTGTGTTTTCCATCTAGTTATTCCTGGATGACTGAACAATTTGGTAATGTCACTGTCCCCCAATTGAAAGACACACACCCAATTCAGACATGACACAAAGGTCATCTTGACCTAGCGCAGTTTGAATAAATAACCCTTCACGAGAGCGCGGTGGCGCAACGCGATAGTGGTGTATTGGTATCTTTACCACGAGGGTATTCAGCAGCTATTAGTGAATATAAAACAAACTGACATCTCAAGAACCACCACAAAAGCATCAACCACACAGTATGACATTTATAACCCCACAAATATGTCCGTAATGTTCATTTTGCGCAGTTACGCCGGAAGTTTATTCAGCGATACACATGACTGTCCTGTCAATTGTAAGGAAAACCTACAAAGTCTGCAAGAACATGTTCAACTGTGCTGAACAAATTTGCGTAAACAACGTAGTTAGAAAATATGCTCGAGAATGATAACCAACAGTAATGTTATTTTCATACATTTGATTAGCTGAGAATAATAACTAGAACAACAAGACACATAAACATTTCAGGGAGTTAGATGCGAACCAGAGAAGTCATGCACCATTTCGGATACCGTCGTTGAGTATTATTTGTTATTTGCGTAGCTACATAACAGCTAGAAAGAAACCACTACACAAGTAACATAAAGTGTATTCATCTGAAGATATTATGTTGTGCGTGCGTGCGTGCGTGCGTGAGTGCGTGCGTGAGTGCGTCCGTCCGTCCGTCCGTCCGTCCGTTCGGTCGGTCGTTCGTTCGTTCTTTCGTTCGTTCGTTTGTTCGTTCGTTCGTTCGGAAATATTCCAAATCAAAAGATAATTAAGCCGTCACGTCCGAAGAAAGCACTAAATTGTTACCAACATTGATTTATGATCATTCACCTCAGGGCCAAATACACTGATACATTTGCTTTGTCATGAATGATTAACATCACGTGATGCTGCTCGTGACCGGATGCTGTTGAAGTGGCGACAAGGGAGGGCGACCCGAACGGGATAATTTGGTTGACAGGAAAGTTACTGTATATTAATTTTACTAAGTCCTGCTAACTACGCTACTGGCGTTTCGTCTAGGCGTGTCAGTTGACATATTGTGCTGGTGACAACATACAATTTAGCCTGCGTTTTCCCGCTACCTTTCACCATATCCGTAACTTATTGGCTCTGGCGTTAGCTGGATTGGCTAGTCACGTTTTCTCCATAATTTTCGGATTTCGGATACGTAAATACAGACATAATGGCCTCCATTAGTGAATATGGAAAAATTGACCTACATTAGTAAATACGGACATAATGGCCTCCATTAGTGAATACGGACTTAATGGCCTCCATTAGTGAATACGGACATAATGGCCTTCATTTGTGAATACGCTACTTATCAGTTTTACTGTAGTTTATACATTTAAAAAATGAGTCGACTCCAGAGGGGTGGAAAATAACTCATACATGGCATGGGTGTAAGCCCAGAAATACACTAGAGGGGGTATGGCAGGGAGTTCAATCTCAGTCCCTTCTGTTTTGGGGGCCAACCTCCCACTTCCCATTTCCTGTCAGTCCCCTCACAATTAGCGCTTAACATATCAGCGAATGTAACCTAGATTGCTGATATTACTTGTATGTATGCACTTCATGTGAATCATAATCGTAATAAATAATATCGTTTATAAATTGACCTGTTTATCATCAATCTTTCACTAGATATGAAGTACAATCGTTATGTGTTTGACTTGACTTGACTTGGAATTCAGAAAGATGATCCGAAACTTGACTTCGATTTGAAGGTAATTGATTTGAGACTTGAATTGACTTGCAGGTTATAGATTTGTGGCGATGAAGGAAGCTGATGTGCCAGTTTGTGACTTACAAGTATGATATGTCTGTATAAAAGATCATATATATATATATATATATATATATATATATATATATATATATATATATATATATATATATATATATATATATATATATATATATATGATTTATGGTATTTCATGATATTTCATGCACTGTTTGTTGAAATCTTCTTTCAGCCGACAGATGACGGTGCGGTTAGGAGACTCCCGTATATATATATATATATATATATATATATATATATATATATATATATATATATATATATATATATATGTATATATATACATATATATATGTATATATATATACATATATATATATACATATATATATATATATATATATATATATATATATATATATATATATATATATATATATATATATATATATATATATATATATATATCATGAAATACCATAAATCAGGTTGACCACATTCCTATGCTTGTCCTCGAAATGTAATTGTCACTGTCTAATAATATATCTGGTACGATTTATCTATTCATCGAAGTTGATCAGCTTCCTTCATCGTCGAAATCGTACGACTGATGAACAAGACTGGCGTACGGCATACTTATTATGCTACTAATAATCAACCCAACTTTCTAGAGGTAGTCTATTCCCTCTCTAGTTACGCTTCTCCGTTCCTCCCTTCCCTATCTCTTTTCCTTCTTCCCTCCCAAACTAATTTCATCCCTCCATGCTTCCTTCTCTCAGCACTTCCCTTCCCTTTCTTCCCTTCCACTTTCTTTCCGTCGATCTCCCCTTCTCTCTATCGCTTTCTACACCTACATTATCGCCTTGCCTACCTCCATTACTTCCTTCTTCCATCGCTACGACAGTCTTACCTCATACCCATCCACAACACACATTTACCACGTCTATACCTTCCTTTCTCTTCCTCTCAATTCTCCTCCTCCCTTCAGTCGTCCATCCATATTTACATTTGCAGTGGGTATATGACTGTAACTTTTGAATAAATAACCCTTCACGAGAGCGCGATAGCGCAACGCGACGGTGATATATTAGTATCTTTACCACGAGCGTATTCAGCAGCTAATAGTGAATATAAAACAAACTGACATCTCAAGAACCACCACCAAAGCATAAACCACAAATTTGGACATTTATAACCCCATAAATATGTCTTTATGTTCATGTTGCGCAGTTACGCCGAACGTTTATTCAGTGATACACATGACTGTTCTGGTTTTGTGATGTCAGTTGTAAGGAAAAGCAACAAAGGCTGCGAGAACATGTTCTGCTGAAAGAGTATGCCTAAACAACTTAGTTAGAAAATATGCTCGAAAATCACAACCATATATAATGTTATTTTCATATATTTGAGTAGCCGAGAATAATAACTGGTCGTGCATTTTGGATATCGTCATTGTGTATTATTTGTTATTTGCATAGCTACACAACATAGCTACACAACATAGCTACATAACATAGCTACACAACATAGCTACATAACAGCTAGAAAGAAATCAGTACACAAGTAACATAAAGTGTATGTGCGTGCGTGCGTGCTTGCGTGCGTGCTTGCGTGCGTGCTTGCGTGCGTACGTGCGTCCGTCCGTCCGTTCGTTAGTTAGTTCGTTCGTTCGTTCGTTCGTTCGTTCGTTCGTTCGTTCGTCCGTTCGTACGTTCGTTCGTTCGATCGTTCGGTCGCTCTTCCGTACTTTGTGAAATGCTCCAAATCCAAAGATAATTAAGCCATCTCGTCCGAAGAAAACGCTAATTGATGTATGATTAATCACCACAGGAACTTTTATTTGTTATTTGTGTAGCTACACAACATAGCTACACAACATAGCTACACAACATAGCTACACAACATAGCTACACAACATAGCTACGCAACAGCTAGAAAGAAATAAGTGCACAAGTAACATAAAGTGCATTCATCAGAAGAAATTATGCTGTGCTGTGCGTGCGTGCGTGCGGGACTGAGTGCATGTGCGTGCGTGCGTGCGTGCGTGCGTGCGTGCGTGCGTGCGTGCGTGCGTGCGTGCGTTCGGTCGTTTATCCGTTCCTCTGTCCGTGTGTCCGTCCGTCCTTCCGTTCATTCGTTTGTTCTTTCGTTCGTTCGTTCGTTCGTTCGTTCGTTCGTTCGTTCGGTCGGTCGGTCGGTCGGTCGGTCGGTCGGTCGGTCGGTCGGTCGGTCGGTCGGTCGGTCGGTCGGTCGGTCGGTCGGTCGGTCGGTCGGTCGGTCGGTCGGTCGGTCGGTCGGTCGGTCGGTCGGTCGGTCGGTCGGTCGGTCGGTCGGTCGGTCGGTCGGTCGGTCGGTCGGTCGGTCGGTCGGTCGGTCGGTCGGTCGGTCGGTCGGTCGGTCGGTCGGTCGGTCGGTCGGTCGGTCGGTCGGTCGGTCGGTCGGTCGGTCGGTCGGTCGGTCGGTCGGTCGGTCGGTCGGTCGTGCTTTGTGAAATACTCCAAATCAAAAGATAATTAGTAAATACGGACATAATGGCCTCCATTAGTGAATACGTTACTTACCGGTTTTACCGTAGTTTATATATCTAAAAACGAGTCGACTCCCCCGGTGGTGGAAAATAACTCATACATGGCATGGGTGAAGGCCAAGAAATACACTAGAGAGGATGTGGCAGGGAGTTCAATCTCAGTCCCACCTGTTTGTTTGGGGGCCAACCTCCCACCTATATATAAGACCAACCTTCCACCAATTCTAAGATCAAATTCCCACTTCCAATTTCCTTTCAGCCACTCACAATTAGCGCTAAACGGGCAAGTTCACTGCTTCAAACGTATGGCTAATACTACGTTTTGGATACATATGCGATATGTTAAACTTTTAGACTACACGTTTTAAGTATTGATAAATACGTTGGGAATGAACATTGTATTGCCGAAACTGTCTATTGTGACGCCTACTAATACCAGACGAACCGTGTATATATTAGTGCCCTGCGCGGGCCTATGATTTGAGCCCAAGCCCGGCCCGCAATTAGCAGTTACAGTCCAGGCTCGGCCCAGGGCCGCAGTAATTTTTTAAGCCCGGCCCAGGCCCGCAAACTAGAATTTAGGCCCAGGCCCGGCCCAGGCCCGACCCAGACCGTGAATGTTTGGCCCAGGCCCGGCCCGCAAGTTTCAGGCCCATACCCGGCCCATACCCACAGGCCAAAGATGGGTAAGCCCGCGGCCCGCTAAGTTTAGAGAAGATAAAACTATAATCGTATAAGAAATACGAAACACAAATAAACGGTAAAACAGACTTATCGTTTTGATAAATAAAAACTAACATATGAACATTGTATAATGTTTACTACTGAAATACTAATGTCAGTTGTTGTTTAATAGTGTCTAGCTAGTAGCTAGTACTAGCTACTACTATGTTACCCACTGGCACTGACACCCAGTGGCATTTCCAGCAGGCCTGCAGTCACTAGCCTGAGACATGTGTGAATTAGTACAAGTGTGAATGAATCAGTACTGGGGAAATTGTAGATACTAAATAGTAGTCACTAGTTTACACAAATGAAAAATACCAATTATCAACTGCAGTGGGTACTGGGTACTGGCACAACTGGGCTGTGGCCAGTTGGCTGGTCATTCAGGCTGGCAATGTTTGGAGGGAAGACCTAGACAATAGAATGTCCACTGGTTTGGTCAAAGTGTGATTAAGTTGATGGTTAATCATGCCTTGATTGCCTTTGCAAATGTGTCTAAAATAATTATTTGAGGCTGGCTACTTCCAGCCAGGTGAACTTAAGTGGCCTGGTATGGTGGGGCTATTAGATATATGCAAAAGGGTACATTCATGCCAAAAAATATGCAGTTTACAGAGTCTAGACATCACGGATTAAGGGATAGGAAGTTAGTTTGAGCTGAAGAAGAATGATGGGAAACATGCATTAACTGTGATGAAGCCAGCGAAACAAGTGCCACTACTCCAGTCACAGTGTCTTGGTAAGCCAGTACATGTTTAAGGAATTACAATACAAAGATATGGGCATGCGACTATGCATATATTTTATATGAAATGTCTCTATTAAAAGAATGCACATTAGTAAAATTATACCATAGGAAGTCCGATTGTTGAAAAGAGGTTAAACTGCATCCCCATGTATAAAGCACTAGTGTCATTTATAATTCCATACAATGTCTCAATTTGCAACTATATAATACTAAATAAATAATTTTAAGCATTCATTAACCTGAATTACAATTTATAATAAGTTAACAAGTTTTTATTAATAATAAAATTAATAATATGTGTTTTGTATGAATATTTGTATTATGTCCAGGCCCAGCCCCAGCCCGCTCACACTAGGCCCAGGCCCGATGTGTTTAATCTTTTTTAACCCAGGCCCGGCCCGCAACATTAT
>BSQZ01000044.1:5655000-5690000 GCA_033239005.1 Lamellibrachia satsuma | reverse complement strand
TATTTCAAAGAAAACATATTTATGTTTTACAAACCAGCGATTGACTGGGTATCGCGTAATAATCGTTCTCACTCCTCCTTAACTACTATGATAAGGACTACACAACAAAATACAACATTTTCTCCATTTAGAACACAAATCTGCATCATATAACAACTTTATTTCAGAATATATGTCTGCAGATACATAATTGACATGCAACTGAACAAGAGCATGACACAAAAATATTATTGAGACAAGAACATTACAGTGATTAGGAGGAGAGCGTAAACTGTGGTTACGCTCAATTAAACACCAGGTACCTTGAGAGCCTTGCGGCTACCAGAGTCGTGGACGATCTCGTCACCGTATGTTTATCTAAGTATGTAATGTTCTATGCTCATTACTGTTAGACAGTTGAGGCATTCCTGATTCTTAGTTGTTCGGAGCCTACTCTTGATATTTTTCAGTTGAAAGAGAGCGTTCACCGCTGCAGTTAGTGATCATAAGACCAAGATATATTCGAAGTGCAATTTCATCGTTTTTGTAGATGTTGACCTTCTTCGTCGCAGCATTCTGGATCTGTTCAGGACTGAACTTTTCCAGTTGATCCAAGAAACCAAATCATGTCCTGCGCCTTGTGACCCTGGTTAGGCGTGAACTTGACAAATCGCTCAACCGGTGTAGTGTGCTCCATGTATCGGAAGACTAGAGTTAGCTGATCAACGTGGCCCTCGTCGGTAGTGGAATCAAGTGTAAACGAGTAGTATATGGTATATTTGATGCGCGAAACGATTTCATCCAATGCACGTTTTCCCGCGAGTTGCATAAGTTCTTCACAAATTGTTGAGGACAAATAGTTCGTATGGCCGCTTCCGAGATTGGCGTGCTTCTGGGTGTGCTGCTTAAAGAAATCACCGTAGTCGGCCACAAGCTCTAGCATACAAATGTCATTAACGGCCCCGTCTGGATGAGGTTCTATTATCACCGCCTGTACATCTGTTGGTTCATCGTCTTCGTCCAGCTCACCTGCTTGACTGCCGGCATTTATTTGATCGATGTGTGGGTTATCAGAACTTTCTTTTTCCGTTGTAGTGGTTGTCCTCTCTGCCACTTCACACGCCACTCTTGATGCACATAAGCCTTCGGACTCCGTGCTACGTTTGCTTGAAGTATCACAGACAGCATATGTGTCATGTTTTTTAGCGTTGCGAAATAATTAAATCAATCATCCGGCGTGTTTATGCATTTGTGCATATTTGTTCGTGTTCTTTATTTTGTTCGGCATGTTCTTTTGTGTTCTTCCGCTTTACTGCTCGGCTCTGGAAGACACGATGAACCTTGTGTCGACCTCTGCTGCTGCTCATTTTAAAGGGGAGTTAACGCTTCTGCAATAAAAATATATTACTTAAATAAAAAAATACTTGCCACTGTGGAAAGTAGACATGAAAATGTACTATCCGTGGAATATCCGCAATTACCAACTGGTGTCATATTTAGCATATCGGGGGGGGGGGAGACAACAAATTGCAACAAAGACTCATAGTTTATACTATTTCAGTATATGCCTATATGTGTGATAGGCTGAGTATATATGCAGTAAAGAAAAAGTCAAATGATTTGAACGGTTTCGACATATTCATACACAAGAAGAATTATTTGTCAATTTACCGGGATATTTATTTTCCTTTAAAATTAGGAAGATATTTTTCGAGAAGTCACGTATGCAAAACTGAAAACTGCCTTAACTCAAACGAAACACGCACATGTGTTATTTTAGTAGAGCAGCAGGGAACATAAAGCAAAGTTCTGTTTAAAAATCTACCGCCTTATATATATTAGATTCCGACAGAGGGAAGCACCTTTTGTATAACTTTTGACATGTAGAGTCCGGGGGAACCAGCCGAGATATTGAAATTTAACAAATAATATTTTGGCAACTTTGTAAAGACGGACAGACGACAAGTGTATGTAAAACCTATATTACTAGAATATGCATATAGGTAAATTACGTAGCTTAGTGACCCGACAGTTTGTCAGTTATCACGCTACCGCGTAGTGGCACAACAGTTTATTCATGACCTAAATTTGGTTGACGCCAAAGCCAAGGGGGTCATGACCCAAAGTACTTTTGTGGAGGCGCCCTTAAACATTTTCTTGAGGAGATCCCTAGGCAACTGCCCTGTCTTCCCTGCCCTAAATCCGGCTCTGTATATGTGCGAAGAGTGTTTCGTAAAATACGATAATTAATTATGCTGCCACCTTGTGTATAATCGACTACTTGACTCGGCTTCTGCCACCTAGTGGATGAGCCTTTGTTGGTGGTATCTGGCGATATGCTAGTCGCCCGTATCCGACCCCCGCCCGTATTGACGAATTTGTCGAGAGGAGAGCCTGCCATCATATGCGTGGTTCGTTATTACCCACTGTCATCACTCCATGTTGTGTAGGCGTGCCCACGAAGAGCCGTCAGCCAAACAAGGTCATTATCGAGATTCTACACATTTTTGCCTGATTTAAATGTTCTGACAGTTGTGTTAATATAATCAAAGTTTAAAGTTAATTCGAATTGCATCATATAAACTGATAACAGTTTAACAAGATTTAACAAGATTTGCCATCTAAGCCAAAGGCCCAGATGGCAAGTGGACAAGGAAGCCATTGGCTTATCGAGAGTCCATCAGTATTCGTCTACGTGTAACCCGCCTTCTTGAGATATTCATTGGCTTATCGAGAGTCCATCAGTGTTCGTCTACGTGTAACCCGCTTTCTTGAGATATGTTTCCAACTTGTTTTTAAACATATTCACGCTACTAATTGTTATACAATCCGTAGATAATTTGTTCCATTCATTTAGTGTCCTCTGTGAGAATGAGTTCTTCCTGATATCCAATATACACTGATCCTTTACTAACTCTAGTTCTGCTATCTTTCTTGAGAGAGACAAACATAATTCTAACAATATTTTCATACCCATTCAATACTTAAAATATCTTAAAAACTTCAATCTTATCTCCTCTTAATCTCCTTGTCTCTAGAGTCATTAAACCACATTCTGTCAGGCGTTCTTCATAACTAAGGTCTCTCAGTTCTGAAATACTTTTAGTTGCTCTCCTCTGTATGCGTTCAAGTGTATCTATATCCTTCGTACGATATGGTATCCACGCTTGTATGCAGTATTATAAATGAGGTCTAACTATTATACAACTTTATACAAAGGTATAATTAGGTTTTATCCTTGTAAGTTAAGTTTCTCCTAATGAACCCAATTTTATTACCCTAAGAAGCTACAATGCCACACTGTTCCCCCACTCCCCTCTCCTTCGATCCACTTGTCTTCCCTCCTATTTCTTTCCTTCCCGTCTCATTTCGTCCCCACGTCCCGTCTCCTTATGTCCTGCCTCCCTACGAGAGGTCACCTTAGCTCCTCTCAGCCTCCTCCCAGGCTGAGGTGAGCTCTCCCTAGCATCTCTCTTGTCGTCTTCCCCACTTTATCACCTACTGTCCCCCCACCCGAACTACTGGCACAACCCGCCTGTTCCCTTCCCATCATTGCCACAACGAGCAGCCTCAGCTGTTCCAACTCCACCTCTAGTTCCTTCATCTTTGTAGATCCTCTACACTCAAAACTAAAACTATCCACCTGAACCTCAGCCCGGACTTGACGAAGTCCACCCAGTTGCTCCAGCTACTGCATGTTAAATGCCTGGTGGCCTTTACCTGCCTTTGGACGGCGCCATCACAGAATTTAGTTTTAATTTGATTGCTACGTTGTGTTCAAAAGAACAATTTAAGCTAATATACTTGCTAACTATGTCTTTTATACTAAGCTCGCACGAGCAAACAAAAAGCCTGCCACCTAGCGAATACGGAGAACACTGTGTAAACAAAACAACGAAGTCAGTGTATACCAACTTAAAGTCCTGCTGTTAATTCCTTTTTACCGAAAGCGTTTACTACAACTATGTCAGATATTAACTTTTGTATGTAATTTATTTAAATGTATCACTTTATCTAATATATATTTAACAATGTAAACAATAGTTTGGTACACCAGTTTAATTCACGACCTAAACAAACTTGTATCGCTCGTTGAATTTGAGTCCGGAAAAAATACTGCCTCTGTTAACAAAAACAGTTTCTTAATATATGTCTATAAGAAGTTTGTATATAATATATGTGTAATAGTAATACTTATTCTAACCAATATTCCACTGTTTCTGACTAGTCACTACGCTATCTCAATTTTCGAATGGTAAACAACCATGTTAACGCTCACTGACTTCCCTGTCGTTCACTCTTATTTTATGAGATAACCAAATCTGTGGATGAGAGCTAATTAATATAATTATGTATGCGACCATAATCAGGACGCATACATAATTTCCGTCACAATGAAGAGTACACTCTGCATCCATTCGATGGTGTGTGCCACAAACGGCGGCGCAGCAGAACGGAGCCTGGGTAATCGAGACTAGTGTTGCGTGATATAGGTGTACCTCAAACATGTCATTCCCTCTTAACATACAACCCACACACATGCGACAATACTCCGAGTTTACATAATTGAAACAAACACGTGACACGCCCAGGGGGGTCCACTCTTTAATGAAGACCTTAATTTACAGAAAGCACGGAGAAAACTGTAGTTCTAGAATCGTTACTTGCAAAGTTGTCTTAATAAAGCACCTGGCAAATCAACTGCAAAGCGAAGTTACATCGATAAAGGTACTGATTTAACTTGGTATACTTGAAGCGGACTAACTGACAAAGGAGCGGCAGCAACTGACATTTCAGAATCATAGACGAGATTGGTAGCGGATCGTTAACGCACGCTCGGTTAGACTACAACACCATGGAGTCCCAACTGCTCATTCATCAGGGAAGCCTGACATTTATTTGGGGGCACCACCTATCACCCCACTGCAGCAGTATTGTGTAAGCCAGTCGTATGCCCGCTGACCACAGCAGGCAGCATTGGGCGGCCTGGGCTGAGGAACACCCTGACAGCAGATCATTTCCACTGAGTCGATCGGCTCCGGTCCGCAGCATTCAGCATTCGGCGGCCTCGCTTGGAGCTCTCCGTCGCAGCAAATCCTGTCGTCGGTCTTGAAGTAGACCTTTTCTCCACAGCAGTCGAGACACGTCATCAGACGTAGTGGATCAACGTTGTACTTCTTCAGATACCATTCTATGTTAACGCCCATTGCATCAAGGTATTCTCTCAGTTTCTGCAGATAGATTTCGTTGAATTTCTTCCTGTCAATGATTTCGCCCTTGCAGCACGTTTGTATCATGGAGTCGTAAGGTTCCACTCCGCAGCATTTCGCGTTCGGAAGTCTCGGCTGGACCTAGAGATTAACAAGAATGCGTTATTGATGTGTGTGTGTGTGTGTGTGTGTGTGTGTGTGTGTGTGCGTGCGTGCGTGCGTGCGTGCGTGCGTGCGTGCGTGCGTGCGTGCGTGCGTGCGTGCGTGCGTGCGTGCGTGCGTGCGTACGCACGCGTGTGATCGTGTCTGCGTGTATGTATGTATGCAATCGTACATGTATTGTCTTTGCATGTTTGCATTATTTACTTTAACACGCCATTTCTAAGTGAATATGTTGAGCCATACGGCGTTTTAGTCAGGTGCAGAATGAAAATCGGAAATTCATATACACAAGTTTTGCGAAATCTTTGCGAAAGCTATTATTGTGTAAGTGTTACACGACACATTTAATCAAACATGTTTACAATTTTCGAAGGAAAAAATTATAATGCATCGTTTTTATATTACAAATAATATATACATATATATATATATATATATATATATATATATATATATATATATATATATATATATATCTATATATATATATACATATACATATATACATATATATATATACATATATATATATATACATATATATATGTATATATACATATATATATATATATATATATATATATATATATATATATATATATATATATATATATATATATAATATATATATATATATATATATATATATATGTATATATATACATACATATATATATATATATATATATATATATATATATATATATATATATATATATATATATATATATATATATATATGAGTGTGTGTATATATATATATATATATATATATATATATATATATATATATATATATATATATTTAGCAAATCGTCTGTCAACGATGACCTGTCGGAGTTTTAATCAGAAGAAATTAATTTGCAGCATGACATCTCGGCTATTATTGAGCAGATATTACCCATTTTTAGTCATCGATATATACTGTTGTAACGTATTATTAATTTTATTTTACCAATAACACCGATAATACATTGTATGAAAACATCTCTGCAGACGGCTGCACAAACGTATGGCAATGTTGGAATATTTCTGCATGAAGGCATACCTTCAGATCACAGCAGATTTCCTTTAGCGCGTCGTACGGTTGTCTGCCGCAACATTTGCCGTTGTCGGGTCGAGGGATGAGGGTATCCTCACAACAGAGGAACTCTTGGACGTCGTACCGCTTTCCATCGCAACACAATTCTTTGGGGCAGAACGCTTAAAGTTGGACACACAAGGGTAACTGAGTTAACTAAATGTTCCGTTCAGAATAGGAATGATATAGACAATACCCATCAACACGCCTTTCAGTCTTCGATTTTAACAATGCAATAACCTTTGTTTTGGGATAAAACATATTTTTAGAATTTGCTCTCTTGGTTCTACTTCGCCGTTTTTTAGAGACGGATTTTGCTGGTAAGAGGAGCGGTCTCTCAAGGCATATCTTTTGTACACCTTGTAACGCTGTTTTAGTCTTCATGATTTTATCCAAATGAGGCACACCCGAATATCGACATACGCGTCCCTGCATGTGCGCACTCTTGTGTGAATGTATTTGTGCGTGAAATCAAGGGCTACCAGCACTGATATATTACCAATATGCACAATGTAAATGCATTATCTCAAATTAAAACATAGGTCATACTGGTTGGTTTGAAGTCTGTTGTATCGTCTGGTGTGATGTCGCGTATTTCTCTGCTGCAGCAGTACTGACGACGTCGGTCGTACGCTTCTCGGCCGCAGCAGGCAGCATTGGGCGGCCTGGACTGGGCTACACCCTCACAGCAGATCATTTCCACCGAGTCGATCGGCTCCGGCCCGCAGCACTGAGCATTCGGCGGTTTCGGGAAGAGAGTTCCTCTACAACAGATCTCGTCGGCGATCGCGATGTAAAATCTTTGTCCACAGCAATCAAGGCAAGAGAGAAGGCCGGTCTTTTCCGGAACGTGATCACTTATATACTTCTCTACTGGCACTCCGAACAGAGCCAGGTATTGTATCAGCCTGCCGAAATACTTATACTGGAATTCTCTTTTGTCGATGATGGCGCCGTTACAACATATCTGCAGCAGCGAGTCGTAGGCTTTGCCCTCGCAACATTTGGCGTTCGGTGGTCTTGGTTGAACCTTTGTTGCAAAGATTCAGATGAATTAATGTTGATATATATATATATATATATATATATATATATATATATATATATATATATATATATATATATATATATATATATATATATATATATATATAATATGTGTGTTTGTGTTTGTGTGTGTGTGTGTGTGTTTGTGTGTGTGTGTGTGTGTGTGTGTGTGTGTGTGTGTTTGTGTGTGTGTGAACGTGCGTGGCGTGTGTTTGTAAGTATTTACGTATATACGTATGTACAGTATGCAAGTTTGTAGGTATGTATGCATGCATATATGCATGTATGCATATGTTTGATGATTATATGGTTATATGTTTATATATTTCTATATTTCTGTTTCTCTGTTTTAAAGTTTTCACGTGTCTATGTTTCTACGTATGCACATATTATGTGTAAATGTTTCACTGTGTGTGCATATGTACTGTATATATACTTACGCATGCATATTGCAGTTTATGTAAATAGGTAAACTTGTTTAGATAATGTTCATCTTGAACCTGGTTTTCGTTATTTAAGTTATAAAATTAGTGCTATTATTGTTTACCTGTAGATCGCAGCAAATTTCTTTCATCGCGTTGTACTGGCGACGTCCACAGCACTTTCCGTTGTCAGGTCGAGGCAATAACTCATCCCCACAACATATGTACTTTCTGTAATCGTACGGCTCTCCCTTGCAGCACAGGTCATCGGCACACGGCGCTACATGCAAGAGAAGCACAGCCAGTTAGATTGAAGTTTGATGATTTTGCTAAATGGCCATTACTATCGACTATCATGGAATCGCTTGTGGCTATTTGTGTTTCTTTCGCTGATCCTGTAGTGGCACTTGTTTATACGGTATACGCACCAACGTTACGTATCAGACGCACACACACACTCATATTGTACAAAAACATTGCAACATTGGTACATTACCGCGATGTTAGTTTGTGTTTTGATGTTGACACGACTTTACACTATTCAGTGGATGTGTAGTTTGAAATAACGACTTACAATCGTGAATCGGGCCTGTTGTTACGGGTGTAGTTGTGGTGGGCGGTTCTGTCTGTTCCACTGTTGTAGACTGTTCTTGTTTTTCCGTCGTTCTTCGCGCCTGTGTTGTTACTGCTCCAGTCGTTACAGCGGTAGACTGTTCCGTCCGTGTGGCTGTTGTTGCAGCCTGTGTCTTGGTTGTTAGAGAGGTTTCTTGTTGGTCGGTTGTTGTTGGCACATCTATTGTAATCGGTGTAGTTGCATTGGAACAACACCTCTCTCTGAGTCGGTCGAATGCCTTCTTCCCACAGCATCCGGCATTCGGCGGTCTGGGCTGAGGAACGCCCTCACAGCAGATCAACTTCACCGAGTCGATCGCCTTCTCTCCGCAACATTCGACATTCGGTGGCTCCATCTGTAGCTTACCGTCGCAGCAAATCATGTCGTCTCTCTCGATGTATGGCCTTTGTTCACAACAGCCAAGACACGGCAGAAGACTGTCCACACGCAAGCCGTGCTTTTTAGCATATTCCTCTAGTGAGACACCAAAGAGAGAGAGATACTTTCTCAGCCTATCCAAGTACCACTTTATGTAGGTAATCTTTTTGATGATTCGACCGGCACAACACATTTTCCGCAATGAGTCGTAAGCTATTCTTTCACAGCACTCCGAGTTCGGTGGTCTCACTTGTCGGACACCCTCACAGCAGATTATCTCGGCGTTGACAGGTATTATACCATTGCCGCAACATTCGACATATGGCAAGATGTAGTTGGTGCGAGCATTGTCTACCACTCTGATGTCTTGCTTGGACAGCATGTCTTTGATATCGAGGACCCTGCCTTTGCAACATTTCTTTTTCTTCGTATTGTATGCAACTCGTCCGCAACAATCTGCATTGTTTGGTCTCTTCTGTACCTGTCATTGGTATATTGACATTTATTAATAGTATATCGACTGGAGTCGTTCATTGTCGAGCTATGTTAAGCAATCATGAATATACATCGTTATGCTGATAACATGCCTACACTTAAAATGGTACTGTCGTCACCACGTCAGTTAGCGAAGAACCATGTGTATGTAATTTGCTTTCAACACATCATCATTTATATGACAAACGTTCATATCATACCAATTGTGCTGCGTATAATTTACTGTGGTGAGTTGTATATGTGTTTAATACATGTTTGGTTAATTATTTGAAGTGAATCGGATACAATATAGTAAATACAATTCCGGTAAGTGAAATTCCTTTGGAGGATAATGTTACTATGACTTATATTTTTATTTGTAAATTATGAATCCCTGCTGCATCGACACGGACGGATAAAGACACTTCGTCAAACCAAGGAAGGAACAAATTACCAAGGAAGGAACAAATTACCCGTAGGTCACAGCAGATTTCTTTTAGCGAGTTGTATGGACGCGGTCCGCAGCATTCTCCGTTGTCAGGCCGAGAGAATAGACGATCCTCGCAGCATATGTACTTTTTGTAATCGTAATGTTCACCGTTACAGCAGATGTCGTCAGGACACGGCGCTAGAACGAGAAAGTAAAATAGCAACAATTATAATGTCACGTGTTACCCAGCGTTGCACGGGCAGAAAAGGCAGGGTTTTCCTAGTTAGAGCCACGTCCATGTCTGTATGCTATGCTCCATCTGTTAGGTTCTTTCGACCTCAGACGCTAACCTGGCAGGGGTTCATATATGACATCACAAAGGAGTCGTCATACTTTTGTTTTAAATTCCCCTTGGGTGAGGAACCCCATTGATACTACTGTTTGGAGAGTACGTTGAATAGCGGCTGTATGCAATGGTACCGATACAAGAGTGGCGCTACCTGGTGGAGTCTAGCGGCTACAACAGCTCCAAACTGCAATGACTATAAACATACACCAGCGACACATCGGTTGTCGTCATTAATATCTTTATAATTACACAGAACAAAATAAAATTCCATCGTTGCAACTTACGGTACAGTCCTTGTTCAATTTTACCCCCGATAACCCAACAACAGGGAATAAAAAAATGGTCGAACCATCCCCGTGGGCCCCCGAGCAGGTCTACACAATTTCAGACCCATATATCCGAAATTAACGGAGGTACAAGGGAGCAAACAAACATAGCCACAAATACTGTTCCCTAACATAGAATCGTGCTAGCGTATATATGTTTGTAAGTGGTTATGTTAAGGTTTTCCTCCTAGGTGGCTTGCACCTCGGGCGCCAAACTTACAGGGATTAATCTAATTAATCTACCCCACGAATGAAACGTAACGCCTTTATTTTTTTCGAAACACCCCGTATGTCAAGGGTTCTTAGTGGTTTTTATGGTAAATCAAATGTTCGCTGCGTAAAACGTTAACTTCTAACAATCGTAGAAACCACGCGCCGCGGCGAATACTTCCGTACGTAAACCGTTTGAGAGTACGTAGCGCCATCTAGGCGGTTTATATTAATTATAATAGAAAACACGCACCCACGTATTGGTCCGAGGTCGCATACGGAGAGACAATACACACACAAAAATAGTAGAAAGCACGCACCCACGTTTTGGCCCAAGGTCACGGACCGAGGGCCAATACGCAATAAAAATATATTCTTCTATTCTACAATTAACACAAGTATCCATGGGTCGAAATTCACGCGACTATGTTATCTCGTCCTGGGGACCGTCATTTTTTGCTAGTAAAAATAACAGTAACTCTTGTATAATCAAAACTATTTATTTTCACGTAGTAATAAACAAATTACAGCCGCGACAAATCATATATGTGGCCAAATTCAAACAAATAACAATACCCAAAACACTGACAAAAGCATATAAAAATAAACGAATCATGAATATAAATGGAATTATTATGCACATACACATATGTAAAAAGTCATTAATTATGCACACATGTTTCACTCCTAGAAAGCGAAGTACTGATGCAAAACAAATGATGTATAACAATAAAACAATGCCTTGGGTAATTACCCCGAACATATATGCTGAATTGCTCATGAAAGACAGTTACATAATAATTTAAAACATTATCACACGCAGTGGCTCTATACTGTAGCCGGAGGCGTCGCCAGAGAGATGTGATGTGTGTGTGTGTGTGTAGATTTTGATTGTGTACTACTATGTAATAGCAATACACTTAATCAATGTCGTAATATGTTACATTAGAATTGGTGTTAAATGGTGTAGCAGAAATGAAACCAGTTGATACCACATAAGAAGATAAGCCGTTATTAAAGCATGCAGTTATATGGTATGTCAATCACACCACCATCGGTGTGTACACGGATCGTCCAATGGTCACCTCTGCTGTCGACTATTGGACGATCCGCGTACACTGAAATATCTGGCCACTCACTGTCACGGACATATGCAAGCGCTGATGCCCATCCCGTAGTGGCAACACACGACACAAAGAAGCGGAAGAAGAAGAATGTGGTACTAATGTTCATAGCAGAACTGTTGATCTACTTACTGTGAGCGCTTATCGTTGCAGTGCACGTAGCACCCAGGAACAGGAGAGCGGTCGTGACGGCCCCATACCTGAAGAAGCACATGTGTACGTAGATATTCATGCAACAACAACAAGTTACAACAAGGGAAATGTAGCATCAGCCCATACAACCGCACAAGGTCGGATTAACGAAAAGGGAACAGTCACGAGAAAAGCCAATTGAAAACAACACTCGAAAAACCCGTTATTCTTGTTTGATCCAACGCAGATCCCTCACCTATATTAGCAGCAGGCACATAAATCTGATGAAAGCTGCCGATGGCAGTCGAAACGTTGAGTAAGTACACAAAATAATTACAACACGTCTTTTAACGAAGCGACCGTTCCTCATACAAACTAATCAATTACAAAACAACTAAACACGCTATTACAGCAAACGCTGTAAGTAGAGTCTCGCTGGATGTATATATGTATTTCTTGACAACGGTCATATTTATGTTCAAGGGTTCGATTAATGCCAATAAAGCAAAGCCAACAAAATAAGCTAAACGTGTTTATACTGAAGCATTACGTACATGTTTCAATCCTGAGGCTGTCGCTTGTTCTTCGAAACCGTCAGCCAATGTGGCGAACTTCCGTTGAACTATGTCTCATGTTGCCGGTGCGCAACCTTTCATAGCTGAACGGGATGGGCATTGGTGTTCCATTTAACCAATAAACTATTTAATCTTAACGCGTTGTGCTTTGAAAGTTGAATCTTTGCCAACACGGGTCGTGGAGATCTGGGCAGTACCAGGCGCCGAAATTACGTCACAATGGAGGGTGGTGGTGCGATTGGATCCAGTGTATTCGCTTCCGTGATATATGACTGGGGCAGTTTGTAAGGAGAGCTCCTTTTGAACATGGGCGGAAAAACCAGCAATTTAAATAGTGACACATCCGACGAGAATGTCAAAAAACATCAGTACCTATTCAACATGCTTTGCATTGCACTGACAGTTGAAGACGATTTATACAGCGACAGGGGAAAAGTCACATTTACTGCAACTGCGTCGTGTTGATATAATACGAATCTGTGCTGGCATGGTGATTTACAGTAGCGACGAACACAAGTAGTAGTAAAAAACAGCCATTTATAGAAGTGGGCATTATCATATATCAGCTACCTACTTGATGACGCTGTATGCATTACAACGCCCGAGACAGGCAAGCACGACATTCAGGATCTTTCCATGTTTAGACGCTTTAGGAATTTAACACGCTTAATATTATATTCCTGCGCTCCACACGTGACCAGGAAATGTCACAAAACAAAGAGAGCTTCGTGTAACCGTCAATTGTGCGTGATGTTTGTTGCGCGAAGATGTTGTGGCCATTGGCACAGCACTACCAAAACCTGACTGGGTAGTGCAAGGATTCACAATATCTTGCCAGTAGTAGACGTAAGTTTCTGAAGGCTTAATTCCGCGCACCATGTGTCTGAACGACTTCCGGTTGCGCGCGCAGCTAATCAGAGCGCCCCCTGATTGCGTCCATCATTCAGTCCTCTGTCTTTTCTATCTCCAGCCACACCCTTGCTCCTTATACATTGCGTCCACCATACTGTCCTCAGTTGCTTCTACCTCCAACCACATCCTGGCGCCTGATAAATTGCGTCCACCTCCAGCCACACCCTTGCTCCTTATACATTGCGTCCACCATACTGTCCTTTGTTTCGCCTACCTCCAGCCACATCCTGACTCCTGATACATTGCGTCCACCTCCAGCCACATCCTGGCTCTTTACACATTGCGGCCACCATACAGTCCTCTGTCTTTCCTACCTCCAGCCACACCCTTGCTCCTTATACAGTGCCTCCACCATACTGTCCTCTGTTGCTCCTACCTCCAGCCACATCCTGGCTCCCGATACATTGCGTCCATCATACAGTCCTCTGTCTTTCCTACTTCCAGCCACACCCTTGCTCCTTATACATTGCGTCCACCATACTGTCCTCTGTTTCGCCTACCTCCAACCACATCCTGACTTTTTACACATTGCGTCCATCATACAGTCCTCTGTCTCCCCTACCTCCAGCCACATCCTGGCTCTTTACACATTGCGTCCACCATACAGTTCTCTGTCTTTCCTACCTCCAGCCACAACCTTGCTCCTTATACATTGCGTCCATCATACAATACTCTGTCTCCCCTACCTCCAGCCACATCCTGACTCCTGATACATTGCTTCCATCATACAGTCCTCTGTCTTTCCTACCTCCAGCCACACCCTTGCTCCTGATACATTGCGTCCACCATACAGTCCGCTGTATTTCCTACCTCCAGCCACATCCTGACTCCTGATACATTGCGTCCATCATACAGTCCTCTGTCTCACCTACTTCCAGCCACATCCTGGCTCTTTACACATTGCGTTCGTCATACAGTCCTCTGTCTTTTCTACTTCCAGCCACACCCTTGCTCCTTATACATTGCGTTCACCATACAGTCCCCTATCTCTCCTACCTCCAAACACATCCTGGCGCCTGAAACATTGCGTCCATCATACAGTCCTCTGTCTTTCCTACCTCCAGCCACACCCTTGCTCCTTATACATTGCGTCCACCATACTGTCCTCAGTTGCTCCTACTTCCAGCCACATCCTGGCTCCTTATACATTGCCTCCACCGTACTGTCCTCTGTTGCTCCTACTTCCAGCTACATCCTGATTCCCGATACATTGCGTCTATCATACAGTCCTGTGTCTTTCCTACCTCCAGCCACATCCTGGCTCCTGAAACATTGCGTCCATCATGCAGTCCCCTGTCTCTCCACATCCTGGCTCCTGACACATTGCGTCCATCATGCAGTCCCCTGTCTCTCCTACCTCCAGCCACATGCTGACTCCTGATACATTGCGTCCATCATACAGTCCTCTGTCTCCCCTACCTCCAGCCACATCCATGCTCCTGATACATTGCGTCCACCATACTACCTCCAGCCACATCCTGGCTCTTTACACATTGCGTCCATCATAGAGTCCTCTCTCTTTCCTACCACCAGCCACACACTTGCTCCTTATATGTTGCGTCCACCATACAGTCCCCTGTCTCTCCTACCTCCAACCACATCCTGGCTCCTGATATATTGCGTCCACCATACTATCCTCTGTTTCTCCTACCTCCAGCCACATCCTGACTCCTGATACATTGCGTCCATCATACAGTCCTCTGTCTCCCCTACCTCCAGCCACATCCTGGCTCTTTACACATTGCGTCCATCATACAGTCCTCTGTCTTTCCTACCTCCAAACACATCCTGACTCCTGATACATTGCGTCCAGCATACAGTCCTCTGTCTTTCCTACTCACAGCCACAACCTTGCTCCTGATACATTGCATCCACCATACCTCAGTTGCTCCTACCTCCAGCCACACCCTTGCTGCTTATATTTGCGTCCATCGTACAATGCTCTTTCTTTCCTACCTCCAGCCACACCCTTGCTCCTGATACATTGCATCCACCATACCTCAGTGGCTCCTACCTCCAGCCACACCCTTGCTCCTTATACATTGCCTCCACCATACTGTTCTCAGTTGCTCCGACCTCCAGCCACACCCTGGCTCCTTATTCATTGCCTCCAGCATACTGTCCTCTGTTGCTCCTACTTCCAGCCCAAACCTGGCTCCCGATACATTGCGTCCATCATACAGTCCTCTGTCTTTCCTACCTCCAGCCACATCCTGACTCCTGATACATTGCGTCCAGCATACAGTCCTCTGTCTCTCCTACCTCCAGCCACATCCTGGCTCCTGTACATAAATATATACTGAGACGATGAGAAACAGCAAGACAGCGTCGAGACAGTGTCATAAAATAAATAAATGTACAGTCTGTATATCCAGCACACAGCTGTAAGAAACAGTCACTACATCTCCCGTACACAAGTAGAATACACAGTTACTGCTAGAATACATGGCCAGTGCACCCTCACGACACATCTAGAATATATAGTCACTACACACTCTGTACACAGCTAAAATACAAAATATTCACTGTATCTCCAGTACATAGCTATAATGCATTGTCACTACAACTCCAATACACGATTAGAATACACAGTTACTGCTCACCCAGGACACAGCTCGAATACATGGTCACTGCTGTATCTCCAGCACACAGCTGTAAGATATAATCACTACAACTCCAGTACACAAATATAATACACAGTTACTGCATTGTATGATGGACGCAATGTATCAGGTGCAAGGGTGTGGCTGGAGGTAAGAGCAACTGAGGTATGGTGGATGCAATGTATCAGGAGCAAGGGTGTGGCTGGAGGTAGGAAAGACAGAGGTATGTATGCTGGACGCAATGTATCAGGAGTCAGGATGTGTTTGGAGGTAGGAGAGATAGGGGACTGTATGGTGGACGCAATGTATAAGGAGCAAGGTTGTGGTTGGAGGTAGGAAAGACAGAGGACTGTATGACGGACGCAATGAATCAGGAGTCAGGATGTGGCTGGAGGAAGGAGAAACAGAGGATAGTATGGTGGACGCAATATATCAGGAGCCAGGATGTGCTTGGAGGTAGGAGAGACAGGGGACTGTATGATGGACGCAATGTGTCAGGAGTCAGCATGTGGCTGGAGGAAGGAACAACAGAGGACTGTATGATGGACGCAATGTATAAGGAGCAAGGGTGTGGCTGGAGGTGGACGCAATTTATCAGGCGCCAGGATGTGGCTGGAGGTAGACGAAACAGAGGAGAGTATGGTGGACGCATTGTATCAGGAGCCAGGATGTGGTTGGAGGTAGGAGAGACATGGGACTGTATGGTGGACGCAACATATAAGGAGCAAGTGTGTGGCTGGTGGTAGGAAAGACAGAGGACTCTATGATGGACGCAATGTGTAAAGGGCCAGGATGTGGCTGGAGGTAGTATGGTGGACGCAATGTATCAGGAGCATGGAAGTGGCTGGAGGTAGGTGAGACAGAGGACTGTATGATGGACGCAATGTATCAGGAGTCAGCATGTGGCTGGAGGTAGGAGAGACAGGGGACTGCATGATGGACCCAATGTGTCAGGAGCCAGGACGTGGCTGCAGGTAGGAAAGACACAGGACTGTATGATAGACGCAATGTATCGGGAGTCAGGATGTGGCTGGCAGTAGGAGCAACAGAGGACAGTATGGTGGAGGCAATGTATAAGGAGCCAGGATGTGGCTGGATGTAGGAGCAACTGAGGACAGTATGGTGGACGCAATGTATAAGGAGCAAGGGTGTGGCTGGAGGTAGGATTCACTGAGGTATGGTGGATGCAATGTATCAGGAGCAAGGGTGTGGCTGGGCGTAGGAAAGACAGAGCATTGTGTAAAGAGTCAGGTGCAAGTGTGTGGCTGGAGGTAGGAGCAACTGAGGTATGACTGTATGCTGGACGCAATATATCAGGAGTCAGGATGTGTTTGGAGGTAGGAGAGATAGGGGACTGTATGGTGGTCGCAATGTATAAGGAGCAAGGGTGTGGTTGGAGGTAGGAAAGACAGAGGACTGTATGCTGGACGCAATATATCAGGAGTCAGGATGTGTTTGGAGGTGGGAACGACAGAGGACTGTATGATGGACGCATTGTGTAAAGAGCAAGGATGTGGTTGGAGGTAGGGGAGACAGAGGACTGTATGATGGACGCAATGAATCAGGAGTCAGGATGTGGCTGGAGGTAGGAGAAACAGAGGATAGTATGGTGGACGCAATATATCAGGAGCCAGGATGTGCTTGGAGGTAGGAGAGACAGGGGACTGTATGATGGACGCAATGTGTCAGGAGCCAGGATGTGGCTGAAGGTAGGAACAACAG
Organism: Lamellibrachia satsuma; assembly: GCA_033239005.1. Lineage (NCBI taxonomy): Eukaryota > Metazoa > Annelida > Polychaeta > Sabellida > Siboglinidae > Lamellibrachia > Lamellibrachia satsuma. The sequence goes on along the minus strand of BSQZ01000044.1, from coordinate 5,672,251 downwards.
AGGATAGTATGGTGGAGGCAATGTGTAAGGAGTAAGGGTGTGGCTGGAGGTAGGAAAGACAGAGCATTTTATGACGGACGCAATGTATAAGGAGCAATGGTGTGGCTGGAGGTAGGAAAGACAGAGGACTGTATGATGGACGCAATGTGTAAAGAGTCAGGATGTGGCTGGAGGTAGGGAAGACAGAGGACTGCATGATGGACGCAATGTATCAGGAGTCAGCATGTGCCTGGAGGTAGGAGCAACCGAGGACAGTATGGTGGACGCAATGTATAAGGAGCAAGGGTGTGGCTGGAAGTAGGAAAGACAGAGGACTCTATGATGGACGCAATGTATCGGGAGCAAGGATGTGGCTGGAGGAAGGAGCAACAGAGAACAGTATGGTGGAGGCACTGTATAAGGAGCAAGGGTGTGGCTGGAGGTAGGAAAGACAGAGGACTGTATGATGGACGCAATGTATCGGGAGCCAGGATGTGGCTGGAGGTAGGAGCAACAGAGGACAGTATGGTGGGGGCACTGTATAAGGAGCCAGGATGTGGTTGGAGGTAGGCGAAACAGAGGACAGTATGGTGGACGCAATGTATAAAGAGCAAGGGTGTGACTGGAAGTAGGAAAGACAGAGGACTGTATGATGGACGCAATGTATCGGGAGCCAGGATGTGGCTGGAGGTAGGAGCAACAGAGGACAGTATGGTGGAGTCACTGTATAAGGAGCAAGGGTGTGACTGGAGGTAGGAAAGACAGAGGACTGTATGGTGGACGCAATGTGTAAAGAGCCAGGATGTGGCTGAAGGTGGACGCAATGTATCAGAAGTCAGGATGTGGCTGGAGGTAGGCGAAACAGAGGACAGTATGGTGGACGCAATGTATAAGGAGGAAGGGTGTGGCTGGAGGTGGACGCAATGTATCAGGCGCCAGGATGTGGTTGGAGGTAGAAGCAACTGAGGACAGCATGGTGGACGCAATGTATAAGGAGCAAGGGTGTGGCTGGAGGTAGAAAAGACAGAGGACTGTATGATGGACGCAATGTATAAAGAGCCAGTATGTGGCTGGAGGTAGGGGAGACTGAGGACTGTAGGAATTATGGGTAAACTGTAGGAGTTATGGATGAAGTGTAAAAGCGCATTATTTTTAAATATTTACATATAAAGAAAATATAGTACGATATCGTGTTTTGTTCGTTTCTCCTCTCCTCGTTAGGTCCTTTGATCTCAGTTATTAATTATCCTGTTAATGACCACTGTTAACATACTCTTTGATCTCAGTTATTAATGACCCTATTAATGACCACTGTTAACAGACAGTCGTTCCTATGTCCACTATCGATGGGTCCTTTGATCTCAGTTATTAATGACCCTGTTAATGACAACTGTTAATGACCACTGTTAACTTACTCTTTCATCTCAGTTATTAATTATCCTATTAATGACCGAGTCGTTCATATGTCCACTATCGATGGCTACTGGTTATCTTTCGGTACTCCTACAGCCGCTAGGGGGCGCTGCGCACGGTTTGTGGTGTTCCTACAACCGTCAGGGGGCGCTCTGATTGGCTGCGCGCGCAACCGGAAGTCGTTCAGACACATGGTGCCCGGAATTAAGCCTTCAGAAACTTATGTCTACTACTCTTGCCCTTTCTCCCGTGCAATTAAATCTCGTTACCCTGTCACGTGATCGGGAAGATGATGGTCACGCCCACATCCCAAACGGCCTTGACCCCGCTTACTTTTTACCTATTTGACAGATCTACCATTTTGAGTAATTTTTAGCGATTATCCATCACGGGACGCCCAGTGATACATGAGACACAGTCAGCAAGAAAACGAGCGAAATTAGCAAGAGCAAGATGTGGGCCGATCGTGAGGGTGTATTTAGGAAAGGCTTTTGTTATGTGGAAAGGAACAAAGGAAACTACTACAGCCAAAAGAGATGCTGCTTTCGCAAAGATTCTTCTTGGCAGGTTCGTAAATTAGAATGATTCGAAAACTACCTAGCATAATGTTGCGTTCCAGTGCGCCCGTATTTACCGTGAATATGAGTTATTGACATGTAATTGTACGTAGCGTTCGAAGACAAAAGTAAAAAGTGTGCCCGTCACTCGGCATCTCGTAAATACGACTTTTTGGCTATGCCATAGCCTCAAAAGGATCCTTCATAACCTATGGGGAATCCCTTTCAGGCTTGTAATATCAGGCCTTTAAGCAGCGACCCGTCCACCCGTCATTTGGACGGGTGAAGTTCGTTATGGACGGACAATAATTTGAGAAGACATAACCCGTCTTAATATGGTAACGCCCATCCTACTATGTTTATAAGACGGGCTGTAGGACGGGCATTATCATGGGAATAGTATGTTTCATATCAGGGAAGAACAAGCCCGCCCCGTATTTGAATTCTATGTAGCGTCGTTACCTATTTTCCTTGCCGCTTGTGAGCGTTGCTCGCAGCGAGCAGTCGACCAACGCTCCGAACCCGACATCCAGTCAAATCTACGCTCTTTTTTCGCCTGCGCGAACGAGGATCATAATTTATGAATGAACACTCCGTGGGTCTGCGCGTGGTCTTGATTTGCTGGTAGAGGGGTAAACGCAATGCATGAATGCCCCGACAAGTAAACAATACGCGTGATTGGATAACTCCTCGGGAGGATCACTCATCAGTGTTAATGATATAAACTACTTATGCATATTTTATATGTATTAAACGGGTATAATTCCAGGACAATTAAGTCTCTGAAAGTATATGATGTCAAGGAATAAAATCCTACTTGTGTACTAAAATAGTACAGTGTCAGCATAGATCGTGGGAGTGATCACCGGGGATAACTATAATTTAATACGAGGCTACACTCATAATGGGATATAAGGGGTGTTCATGCGCTCAACCGTAAAGACACTCAAGTCAACCTCACCTCCCTGTGGTGCACCCTGGTAACTAGTACATTGTGCTGGGCTAACGAGGCTATGGCTAAGGGAAAGAAAACCCCAAAAATAAACCTACTGCGGAGAGCCAACAACCCTCCCAGCTTAAATGATGTTACGGAAACTAGAAATGAATCTCAAAATCCAGCTTGTGCGGAAAATGGTTACTGGAAGGCGACTGCCCAGATACCAGCGAAAGATGATATATATTCGGACAGTATCACGCTTCCGGATCAAAGCCAAATGGAAGTTCGGAGGTTGACAACGTCGCTAAAACCACGCCAAAAGTTAATGTAAATATAGGATGTTGGAATGTGGGAACGTTGTAGTCAATAGGGAAATCAGCCCAGGTTGGAAGAGAAATTGATAAATATAAAATAGATGTCATGGACATTAGTGAATGCAGATGGATGGAATAAGGACAAGTAAAGTTGAACACCGGAGAGAGTATATTTTTTCAGGGAGAGAAGACAACATACACAGACATGGAGTGGCAGTAATGATGCCAAAGAAAGCAGAACAAGCGGTGCTGGAATGGAAAACTCTCAGCGACAACATTATTTTTGCTAGATTCTTGTCCACGTATGTTAAACTATCGATCATACAAGTCTATGCACCAACGAAATAAGCCAACGTTGAAGATAAAGACAATTTTTACGAACAGCTACATACAGTTGTGGACAGTGTTCATAAGCTTGACATATTCCTAGTAATGGGGGGTTTAAATGCCAAAGTTGGAGAAGACAACGAAGGATATGACAACATAATAGGAAGCCATGGAGTGGATGAAAGAAATGAAAACGGAGAAAAACTCAATACCCTTGTGGTAACAGGTATCATTTTCTACATAAACTGATATATAAACAGATATGGACTTACCCAGGAGGAAGAGTCAAATAAACCATGTGTTTGTGAGCAGGCAACACTGGACATCAGTAATGGACACTAGGGCCATGAAAGGAGTAGACATTGCGAGCGACCACCAATTTGTGCGATCAAAAATCAAGCTGAAACTAAAGAGAAAACAAAAGAACAAGGTGATAAGAAAAAAATGTACATTATTAAGTTACAGCAACCAGGCATTAAAGCACAATTCTCGCGGAAGTTGCGCAACAAATATGATATATTACAAGACCACGACGAAACAGACGAAGAAGAAGTTGAGAAAAAATTGCAGGACTTTGAGGATGCATACAAAGAAACAGCTCAAGAAGTACTGGGGTACAAATAGAAAGGGCAAAAACCATGGCGCAGCAATGAGTCGTGGGAGCTAGAAGAAGAGAGAAAACGACTTAAGAACAACTTCGAGCGGAGAAAGTCAAACAAGATTAAGCAGAATTACATGGATAAATATAGGTGTAAAGACAAAGAAGTGAAGAAGATCATGAGACAAGACAAGAGGAAGTGGGTCGACCACCTTGCCATGGAAGCAGAGGAAATAGCACTTAATGAAAGAATGAAAGAAGTGTATGATATTACAAAAACCCTCAGTATATTGACAAACGTGAGACAATAAAAGCAGTGAAAGACACATGTGGAAATTTAATGTATCCACAGGGCGATGTCATTAAATTTCTTGTTGGGGTCTGATGTTAAATTACTTTGATTCATGTGGTGTTACGTAACGATGTTTATGATGACTAAAGAGTGGCTCAGTTTGATGCAGCGACTCGTTTGTAATTATCAATGCTTATGATTTGTATTAACCACAGTTAATGAAGGCTGCAGGACAACTAAATTGTTCACATGGTAATGAAGTCTACGGTCGCTGGTTTATGTTTTAATGCGAAGTTCAGCGATCGGTTGGGATAGGGGAAACGTTCTACCTCTTACAAAGAATGAAAACGTCATATCAGATATCTCACCCACATTTACAAATGCAAGCACCGAAGTGGTTCAAACGATATTTGTCCACATATTTTTTAAGTTGCTTTGTAAAATTGTTCCACATATTGTGTTATGCTATATTATTATGTTATGTCCTTGGCATAATCTACACTCTTGCGATCAAATAAAAATATATCTTTATTTCTGAACCAGAACCTCAGCGCTTGCCCAAATCACGGACGTCTTGTGTAAGTTCAGTGTTGATGATGAAAATGCATGTCAAAGTAGGTAGTGAGGTTTGATTTACTCTAAGACGTCTGTGTACCAGGTCGAGATGTTTATATCACGCTGAGGCAATCGCAGTTGCACTTGACTTTACCATCTTCAGTGGGTGCTGTCGCCAATTGCTTTTAGGCTATTTTTGATTACATATACAGTTAGGGACCCCATTGACTAAATACCTATCTCTGTTAAGAAAACAAAGTAGCGCAACTTGATGGATGTGAACTTGGCGTTTGCGTTTCTTCTCCAGGAGTTAATAGCAGCGCAAATTTATTGATATGTACTTGCCGTTAGCCTTTCTTCTCCAGGGCTGTTACTTTCTCTGGCAACTAGCTTGACGTAGAAATCATGCAACATTCTACACGAGAAACTGACGGAGATATGAGAGAATAAACACACATAAAAATACACACACACAAACACACGTACAAACACAGACACAAACTGTTTTCTAGTGTAGATGCTACAAGTAATAATCAGAATGAACAAGTGCTACGTTAGAGCGAGATGATTCGTTATCGGATTTACTTGGCCTTAACTACCGGCAAGAATCCAATGCCGTTAAAGTCGTTCTTTCAATTTCCGAGGCATGAAACTGTCCGGGAAGAAAGATAATTAAGTTATGACAACCGATCTCATAATGGACAGTACTGACTTAATTGACTTTGATTGTCGGCGGTGTGGAGTTCGTATGATGTGACAATAGTTAGTGTCGCTATGATATATATGTGCAAGAAACATAACGCGTTAGAAAGACAATGTTAACACTGAATCCTCACCTGATTTAGCCTATCGCGAATCCAGTTCGCTGATGTCATAATACGTAGCGTGTGAATAGTTTAAGTAATATCCGCATCCGGTTTAAATAAAAAGTGCGTATTTGTAATCAAATCATCGAAAGAATTGCCTTTAGTCGTTAGATCTGGTAAGGCTTAACATTTTAGATATCAAAAACGGTAAACACTTTATGGTGTCAAGGCAGATCTTGGGCATGACAAAGTTAGGAAATTTCCCCAAAGGCGAAATTTGTGAGTTTCAGCGTTTTCCTTTTCTTTTCCAGACTGACTAGAATTGATCGACACATCAACATTACATACATAATTTTTATATTATAACAGAATCTGATCAACCTAAATACAACATTTACACAACTAGGGAATTGTGAAGCAATATTTTTATATTTTTGTTTTATAATGCGTCATATTGCCAAATGAATTGCTGGATCTGCATTAAACTGGATTTCGTATATGAGTGTTGTAGTAGTTTCGTAAATTTTCTCAGTCTCCATACCAATTGAGACGGAGGCACCAAAATCTTCATATATATATATATATATATATATATATATATATATATATATATATATATATATATATATATATATATATGATATGTATGTATATGTATATGTATATATATATTATATATATGTATATATGTATATATATATATATATATATATATATATATATATATATATATATATATATATATATATATATATATATATATATATATATGTAGCAGGGTGATACCATGTTAATCGCTATGCGTCACCACCAGCTAATTAGTATTTTTATTTTGAACAGCTGACGTACCAGCCTCGTCCTGGGGGAACGCGAACGCCGATTTCGACAAATGCGTAGCCTAAATTGAGGTCGAAAATGATATAAAGCGGCGTGCTACATTTTGATGTATTTTACTATCAACTGATAGGTGTGTATTTTATGAAGTTGTACTGCATGTCCTTATTCAATATAAGGTTAGGTATTATTTAGATTTAGTTCGAAATATGTAGTTTGCTGTTTCCTAATTTGTGCACGTAGGCCTACATCCTTGCTGGCGTGGAAAGCCATTACAAATATTATTATAATTAACTCGCGCAAGTGCGCGTAATGCTATTTACATAGTGTAGTATTAGTGTACGATCGCTAGGATCAATGCTGCCTACGAATACCGTCCTATATGATTTGCTTAGCATAAATTGTAGTTCAGAAATGTTTATAGCATATGTTGTTAGTGCTTTATAAGGATAGTTAGCTAGTGCCTGTTGGCCTGCTATTGTTTAGAATAACAAACATGTTATTATAATATTATACTTTATATAATTATGTGACGTCAGTTCATGGTAATTATGGGGTATTAGCGATATGTCACTGGTTGCATTTATAACTATAATTATCTACTGTTGTGACTGTATTAGTCGTTAACTATTGGTTGTATTGTGTGTTGGCAGACGTTCGACACTCTGCCGCCTCGCCTTTAGCCTCGCCTTTAGCCTCGCTTTCCGCTTTTCGCCTTTCGCCTTATAGGCGTATTAGTCTCCGTTCTTCGTATTTGTAATAAAATATTACAACCGTACCCAAATCGTGTGGTGTAACTGATTGACGTTAGACGCCCTACCACAAATGGTGTCAGAAGTGGGATTTTATGACGCGACGAGACCACGAAGACGAGGCGAGGTGGCGGAGACGTAGAGTCGAGTGAGGAGCCTGGACCCTGATGACAACCTCGAACGACATCCTGACGTCCTCGACATCCGGTCTGACGTTTGACCGAGAGTAAGGCGACTTCCGGTCCGGCCCTATTCGAGTGAGGACCGTGGACACTGATGACGACCTCGAGCGACTCAAGAGTGACATTTCCGGTTTAACACTATTCGGCCGCGACGATGACTAGCCCCGACATGCGACGATCGAGCGACGTGACGTGCCGTGACGCTAAGCGACTTAGATCCTGACTGCATTGACAAACGATTGAATTTTGAATTGATACCCATTCACTGTATAATTAGGAACTATATTGTGTATCCTGTCTGTGTAGCTATAGCAGGGACTTTTTGACATTTGCGTGTTAGTTAGGCATGTTTTCTGAGTAAGATGTATCTGTAGTTGTGAGGGTGCAGAGTAGTCCTGTAGATACGAATGTTATTCATGGGTATAACGGGTATATAACTTTTGTTCCGTACTGGGAATTTGGTATACATCTGGGTTAATACTTAGTCGGGCAGTCGCAACTAGCAAGCAGACATGAGTATTGACGGGGCCACTGGAATTGTGCCACCCGACACGGTTCAGGGACCGCAGGACCAACTGGTCACACTGCGAGAGGAGCTGTCACAGCTGCGGCTCGCAACCAATGACCGTCCACGCGTTGCGTACGTACCGCGCGAGCGGAAGGTGAGACCTTTCAGTGGACGTGGTGAGGTGACAGTGCAGGATTTTCTTGCAGATGTCGAGAGTCTATTTAGGGCACGAGCGATGTCTGAAGACGAGCAGTGTGACTTCATGACGTCACACCTCGAGGGTGATGCCAGACAGGAGATTCGGTTCCGGCCTATGGAGGAAGTGCGCACCGCGACGTGTATCAAGCGGATTCTGCTGGAAGTGTTTGGCGAGAAGAGGTCGGTATCGCAGTTGTAGGAACTCTTCTATCTTCGTAAACAGGCTGACGGGGAGGGGATCCGTAGTTTTGCAGGTGCTCTGCAGCAACTGATGGAAGCGCTTTTGCGCAAGGACGGACACACCGTCAACCAGCCTGACCGTGTGATCGCCGAACACTTCGCAGAGGGCCTGAAAGACCGCGTACTACGACGCGAGGTGAAGCAACAGCACCGGCTGCGACCGCAGATGAGCTTCGTGGAACTGAGGGAAGAGGCCATTCAGTGGTCCGAGGAGGAAGAGAGGCCGCCGCAAGCCAGTCGACGACAGACTGCTGGTGCATTTGAGCTGGTCGCCGACGCAGGGGAAGCAGGTAACGTTACAGATCTGCAACGAGTGCTCTCAGAGTTAGAGAAACAGCAGCACGTCATCGAGGCGCTGACTGAGCGTGTGGAGAGGATGGAAGGTGTTGCGACAGGTAGGACGGGTGGACGACGGTCCAACACTCCACAGAGGCCCTGGTCGGACCAGCGACCCGCATCTGCGCCGCAGAACTTGTAGACACGACGGCCATTTCAGGAGCGACGCGCATTTCAGGGACCCTCGATGCAGTACACATCAGACGGGCAGCCAATTTGTTACCGTTGTGGTGGAGTTGGCCACCTGGGCAGGCAGTGTCGCAATGAGGCGAACACTGGGCCACGCCGGCCCCAGACGGAGGCTTGTCCACCTGGTGTGCAGACGACGGCCCCTACGGCACACAGACGAGAGCAGCCAGACGATGTTAGAGAGAACACGCATCCTTTAAACTGACGCCGCTCGTTACCAAGAGTCGGGTAGACGAGCTAGTGCGTGCAGGCTCACACGCTGCCGCGCCAACTGACGCGACCGTTGGTACTTGCCCTACGGCAACTGTCTTGATGGGAGGTGTGGAGGTCAATTGCTTACTTGACACAGGTTCCCAAGTAAGTACTATCACTGAGTCTTTCTTTCGTAAGTACATTGCTCGAAACGACCGAGAGCTGGCGTCTTGCAGTTGGTTGAAGCTCACCGCTGCAAACGGGTTAGATATACCGTACGTTGGGTACGTCGAGTTGGACGTGACAACCATGGGTCAGACCATACCTGACAGAGGTATCCTGGTTGTCTGCGATTCCCCTGATACAGATCAGTGGGCGCATAAGAAGAGGTGTCCTGGCATTCTGGGAATGAATGTCATGGGAGAGCTTGACCTTGCTCTATGGAAACGATCCCTGAACACAGGTAGTTACAGAGCAGAGTCGGTGATGGCGTCGGTCATAGACGCGAAGCAACGGGACCGGAGAGGATTTACTCGTGTGGCAGGGTGGAGCGCAGTGCGAATCCCAGCGCAGTCTTGTGCCACGTTGACGGTTTCCGGTTTGCAGAGACAGGCTGATGCAACATGGGTCGTTGTAGAACCCATTGTGGGGGCACTTCCGGTGGAGGTGTCATTGTGTAGTACTTTAACTAGAGTACACCAGGGTGCTGCACCTGTGCAGGTAGTCAACACCAGCAGAGAAGACGTGTGGCTGAAGCCTGGGATGCGAATAGGTATCTATCAGACCATCGCGCACGTCAGTGAAGAGGACAGAGTGTGTTTTGAGCGAGTCAGAGTGTCTGAGGAGTACGTGAGCAGGACTGAGGACCGACCGCCAGGTGTAGTCGACACGCGTGAGGTACTAACTCGATGTCGGGCCAGACGTCACCGCGGAGCAGGTTGCTCAACTGAGAGATCTCATCTCGCGGAACGAACGAGCATTCGCCCGAGATGATGACGACCTTGGCTATACAGACTTAGCCACGAACACGATAAGGACCACGACTGAGGTACCCGTACGACAACCTTTCAGAAGGATTCCGCCTACACAGTATCAAGAGGTGAAAGAGCACATCAAGGATCTTCTGAACAGAGGTGTTATCAGAGAGAGCCATTCGGCATGGGCTTCGCCGATCGTCCTGGTCAGGAAGAAAGACGATTTTCTGCGCATGTGCGTGGACTATCGGCTGCTCAATGCGAAGACCCACCGAGACGCATTTCCGCTGCCGCGCATTGACGAGAGTTTTGACGCCATGAGCGGCGCAAACTGGTTTACCACATTGGATCTGGCTTCAGGATACCACCAGATCGCGATGTCGGAGGACGACCGGGAGAAGACGGCCTTCACCACACCTATGGGGCTGTACGAATTCAACCGTATGCCGTTCGGGCTTTGTAACAGTCCCGCGACCTTCCAGAGGTTGATGCAGAGGTGCTTTGGAGATCTGTGTTACCAAACGGTACTCTGTTACCTTGATGACGTTATCATCTTCTCCAAGACGTTCGACAGCCACCTAGCACAGTTGGAGCAAGTGCTACAGCGACTGCAGAGGATTGGACTGAAGCTGAAGACAAGCAAGTGTAACTTCTTACAGCGGGAGGTGCTATACCTAGGACACCATGTGTCGGCCGACGGCATTGCCACAGATCCGGCAAAGATCGATGCTGTGAAAGACTGGGCCGTGCCGAACACAGTGAAACAGCTTCGCTCCTTTGTAGGATTCGCGTCCTACTACCGTAAGTATGTGCAAGGGTTCAGTATGATTGCAGCGCCGCTACACGATCTAGTGACCAGTGTCAACAAGGAAATGAAGGAGAAGGGACGGTTGAGAGGAGCCTTCAGGGACAGTTGGAGTCCAGAGTGTGACGGAGCTTTCAAGGTTTTGAAGAACGCGCTCTGCTCAGCTCCAGTTCTCGGGTATGCCCAATACCAACGACCATTCATAGTGGAGACGGACGCCATCCACCTGGGCCTCGGCGCTGTCCTGTCTCAAGAACAGGAAGGACGTCGTGTCGTCATCGCGTACGCGAGTCGCAGGTTGCGACCACCCGAACGCCAGTATAGCTCGATGAAGCTAGAGATGCTAGCGGTCACCACGAAGTTCTGTGCCGACCTTTACGGCGGAGAGTTCGTCATCTACACTGACAACAACCCGTTGAAGTACCTGAAGACCGCCAAGTTGGGAGCCATCGAGCAACAATGGGCAGCTGAGCTGGCCCCGTTCAACTTCACGATCGAATATCGAGCTGGACGTTCAAACGGAAACGCAGATGCCTTGAGTCGACAGCAACTCGACTACGAGCCCGGGGCAACCGACTTCGACGAGGAAGACGACGTGCAGCAGATATGCGCAACATATGCATCGTGCACGCTACTCCCGCGAGAACTACGCCAACATATAGAGAAGAATGACAGAGTACGACAAGAAGTCCAGGTTGAAGTAAAGGAGATAGAGGTACAGTCAACCCAGTCACCTGCCTTCCCAGCGTTGTCACCTGAAGAACTTGCAGAGTTGCAGAGGAAAGACCCAGACATCAGCAGGTTCCTGATATACTGGAGGGTCGGCGAGAAGCCGAAGAAGTGTGCACAGAAGGGTGTGACACAACTGCTGAGACAGTGGCACAAGATGAGGGAAGAGAATGGGGTTTTGTACCGCAAGGTGAGAGATCCACAGGGTGGAGAGGTTAAGCAGCTAGTTCTACCGAGTGTGCTGAAGCACCGACTTCTAGAAGCGGTGCACGACAAGATGGGGGTCACCAGGGTGGTGATAGGACGAGCAGCCTGGCATGGCACCGTTGTTACTGGCCAGGTATGCACAGAGAGATTGATGACTACGTGAAGAACTGTGCGAGGTGCACACTAGCGAAGATGCCGCGACAAAAGACACACGCGCCGATGGGACACCTTCTAGCATCGCGTCCCTTAGAAGTCTTGGCGGTGGATTACACACAGTTGGAGAAGGCAGCAGATGGACGTGAGAGTGTTCTGGTACTGACAGACGTGTTCACCAAATTCGCTTGGGCTGTACCAGCACGTGACCAGAAGACGAACACGACGGCGCGACTATTGGTGAGAGAGTGGTTTCAGCGTTACGGAGTTCAACAGAGGATCCATTCTGACAGAGGCCGGAATTTCGAGAGTGCGACTATTGGAGAGCTGTGCAAGCTGTACGGCATCGAGAAGTCAAGGACTACGGCATACCATCCAGAGGGGAACGGGCAGTGTGAAAGGTTTAACCGGACTTTACACGACTTGTTAAGGACCCTTCCGCCGGCACAGAAGCGAAGATGGACAGAGCATCTGCCCGAGCTTTGCAACGCCTACAATGCGACGCCACATGCGTCGACGGGATATTCACCACACTACTTGTTGTTTGGGCGCGATCCCTGGCTGCCGATAGACGCATTCCTAGGGCAGGAGAGGACGATTGTGACAGCTCGATCGACGGATGGCTTGCCACACATCAGAAGAGACTGCAAGACGCGTATTCTCATGCAAGCGAACGACTCGGCGCTGCAGCAGAAAGTCGTAACCTGCCTCACGAGAGATTGAAGATGAGTGAGCCGCTGACACTTGATTGCAGGGTTTACCAACGCAACAGACTACCAGGACGCAACAAAATGCAGGATGCATGGAGCCCGGAGGTGTACAAGGTAGTACGGATACCCACGGAGCCTGGTGGACCTTACCACATCGAGAGGGCAGACGGTTCGGCCGACCTCAGACAGTCTGCAGGAAGAACATCCAGCCAGCGGGTCCAGGAGCTCTGATGAGAGCTCTGACGACGAGGAGGAGGAGGAGGATTCCCTTGTCGCGATCGTTCCAGTGGTTCGTCCGACGATAGCTCCAGCTTCAGTGGTCCAGCCGATTGCTGAGGAGGTTTTGACGGGAGAGGAGATTCACGATGAGCCTGCCGTGATACCGGTATCGATACCAGTACCCGCACCTAGGAGATCGGGCAGGATGCGGAAGAAGGTGGTACGCTTCGAAGAAGTCGACACGCAAGTACCTACACCGGCCCCGCGGCGATGCAACGTCATTCCTGAACCGTGTGGGGGGGGACCAATTGACCCCCATCATGACTAGTTTGTCTGTAGCGATGGCTCGCAGTGGTGTGGTGTTTTCGGGAAGCATTAACCGGGACGGTTAAGAGTTAGTTGTGGAGGATCCAGGAAGAATTTTTAGAATTTAGATACGCAGGAATTTGGGAGAACCCTAGAGTTCCAGCGGGATGTTCTTTTTTTATATAGTAACCGGGACGGTTAAGATTTAGTTGGGGAGGATGTAGCAGGGTGATACCATGTGAATCGCTATGCGTCACCACCAGGTAATTATTATTTTATTTTGAACAGCTGACGTACCAGCCTCGTCCTGGGGGAACGCGAACGCCGATTTCGACAAATGCGTAGCCTAAATTGCGGTCGAAAAATTATATAAAGCGGAGTGCTACATTTTGATGTATTTTATTATCAACTGATAGGTGTGTATTTTATGAAGTTGTACTGCATGTCCTTATTCAGTATAAGGTTAGGTATTATTTAGATTTAGTTCGAAATATGTAGTTTGCTGTTTCCTAATGTGTGCACGTAGGCCTACATCCTTGCTGGCGTGGAAAGCCATTACAAATATGATTATAATTAACTCGCGCAAGTGCGCGTAATGCTATTTACATAGTGTAGTATTACACTATGTAGTGTACGATCGTTAGGATCAATGCTGCCTACGAATACCGTCCTATATGATTTGCTTAGAATAAATTGTAGTTCAGAAATGTTTATAGCATATGTTGTTAGTGCTTTATAAGGATAGTTAGCTAGTGCCTGTTGGCCTTAGTTATTACGTAATTTCGCGTGCTGCCTATGGCTACAGCGCAAACTATAGCTCACGACAGCCAGTCGTCTGTGCTATTGTTTAGAATAACAAACATGTTATTATAATATTATACTTTATATAATTATGTGACGTCAGTTCATGGTAATTATGGGGTATTAGCGATATGTCACTGGTAGCATTTATAACTATAATTATCTACTGTTGTGACTGTATTAGTCGTTAACTATTGGTTGTATTGTGTGTTGGCAGACGTTCGACACTCTGCCGCCTCGCCTTTAGCCTCGCTTTCCGCTTTTCGCCTTTCGCTTTATAGGCGTATTAGTCTCCGTTCTTCGTATTTGTAATAAAATATTACAACCGTACCCAAATCGTGTAGTGTAACTGATTGACGTTAGACGCCCTACCACACATATATATATATATATATATATATATATATATATATATATATATATATATATATATATATATATATATATATATATATATATATATATATATATATTATATATATATATGTATATATATATATATATATATATATATATATATATATATATATATATATATATATATATATATATATATATATATATATATATATATATATATATATATATATATATATATATATATATATATATATGTTGTTCAAATCATCGAAAAAAATTACTTTAGTCATTAGATCTGGTCAAGATGAAAATGGTGGATATCCAAAATGTTAAACACTGTGTCGGTCAATGCTGATCATGGGCGTGACTTCCATCCTCTCGCCGATCATATGACAAAGTTACGAAATTTCAGCATTTCGATTTTCACTTTAGTTAATGCTAGAAAAAACATTCCGTTGTGGCTCAACAGGTAGACCATGACAAAACAACTGAAGGGTGGGTCCACCGTCGTAACTGTTGAGGAGTCATTCGTCAAACTCACTTTCTAGAATATGCACCAAACTTGGAGTAGTGCATCAGTATGCATGAGATAGTACTGTAAAATAATAGTAATTTGTATAAACAATAAAAAACAATTCGTTACTTGAACATTTGTAGAACATCCATTCTCAAAATGCACTTTATTTGGCAAAACAAAAACCCCCTACTTAGACGGTATTTATCAAAGTCACTAAAGTCGTAGTTAAACTGGCATTGGTCTCAAAAACTGCGTTGTACTTGTAACGAAACATCGGCGCGTTTTACGAAATTGTAGAAAGATGATCTACATCAAACTAATTACCCATGGAAGTTAGAGAAAAAAGGGTACCACCATCACGCACAGCTTCGTCATACATTAGTAGTAGTAGTAGTAGTAGTAGTAGTAGTAGTAGTAGTAGTAGTAGTATTAGTAGTAGTAGTAGTAGTAGAAGTAGTAGTAGTAGTAGTAGCAGTAGTAGTAGTAGTAGTAGTAGCAGTAGTAGCAGTAGCAGTAGCAGTAGCAGTAGTAGTAGCAGTAGCAGCAGTAACTTTTTGGTGTTTACAAGGTAAAAAAATAACATTTAGGGATAATTTATTTGCACAGAACCAATCGTGCAATTGTTTTATTTTGTGAATCATATTACTAAATAAATCATCAATATATGAACCTGATTTGTGTCATCAGCGAAATGTAGCAAATTTAGAGATTTATTATGTCATTAATATAAACTAGAAAGTTAACTGGTCGTAATATATAACTTTGAGGTACTCCATTTGTTATGCTTTTCAATGACAATTTGCTTTTGTTTATCCCAGTTTACATTTTTACATTATATCCCAGTTTACATTTTTACATTTTATCCCAGTTTACATTTTTACATTTTTTTTACATTGTTTACATTTAGATGGGTAACTGGCAAACCGTGTATTGCTTATTCCATAGTGATTTAACGTATACAGCAAAACGTTGTGACTAAATGCATCAAATGCCTTCGAAAGGTCAAAGAACACAGCTAGTATAATATCTTTAGTTGTTCTGTCATTTGCATATGCAATGTCCTCAAGCAAATGTAATATTGGAGACGTGTTTTGAGCGAAAACAGTATTGGTGTTTATACAGAATATTACATTTTTCTAAAAATATTACTAGATTGTTGCACATAAGTGTTTTCCATTATTTTACAGAAGGCGGATAGAATACGTGAACGTCTATTGTTATTAAAGATTTGATTATTTCCTGATATAAATTTTTTTATTTATTTTTGCAACTTTTAGTTAATCAGGGATAATGCCTGTAACGAAGGATTGGGTTAGTATAGGCTCAAGTGGGATGGTTATTTCGTGTATGGTCTATTGCATTAATTTTGTAGATAAACTGTCGAAATCCTCACTGGATTTAGTTTTTAGTGTTTGCACAACTCTTTTAATGTCATATACATTTGTAGGTTGCTTGAAGACATTGACAGTATCGTTTCCTCGAAGGTGTGTATGAAATTGGTCCATAGGAGAAGGTACTGATTCGCCTACTGATTTACGTAGTCCAACAAAAAAGTTATTAAATTATTCTATATGTATTACCTGCCTCAACATAGCTCATGTTTCTTTGATGCTGTGCTTACGTTGATCTAGCATTTCTGTATAGTATTTAGTTTTTGCTGCCCTTTTAATCTTATTGAAGATTCTGCATATTGTATATTGAGTTTTGTCTAGGAGGTGTACCATATATTAAATTTAATATTCCAAAATGATCAGCTACATAATAATCCCAGATTCATTATTAGGATGAGTATGGTTAGAATATATATGGTCTATAAGAGTTGTCAAACATGTTTTTATTCTTGTTGGTTTGGTTATATGTGGCATGTATCATTGTGCTATTATGTATCATTGTGCTATTATGTATCATTGTGCTATTTTGTATCATTGTGCTATTAGACTGTTTATGAAGTCACTGGGTTTTTTATGAGTAAATTAATGTTATAATCCCCCATCAAATAAGCTGCTTTATTTTCATTTGAGATTATATCATGGATTTCTAATATTTAATTTATAAACTAATTCGATATCTGCACCGGGAAGAGTGTTGGGACAATAAAATACACCCGCTATTATAAGTTTATTTTGAATTGCTTGCACGTCAAAAAATATTGATTCATATACATGAGCAATGAATATTGATAGATCTTCACGTTGGAAGTATGTGAATGTTACAATAATATATAGCCCAACTCCACCATGCCCATCGAATGCATCTTCTGT
>BSQZ01000044.1:5642500-5650000 GCA_033239005.1 Lamellibrachia satsuma | reverse complement strand
GCACGCACACACAAGCACGCTCCCCCCTCCATCCACACACAATCACGCACGCACCAGGTTGTACAAACAACTCTGGCTATGGCTAATGCAGGAGTGTGCGTTTTGTGTCATTGATATTTACAAATAGAGAACATAAACTCTATTTGTCCATGCCAGGTCACCTATTTACCTCATTGTTTATCATGTCCAACTTCCTGTGCTCATATGTCTAGTGCTAGACGATTCGGCAATTTGTACCCAATCGACTATATAAGATGAAGTACTCAGGAACGTTCGGTCACGAGGCGAACATGAAACCAATTGAGTCAGCGTGCAAGTCTCGAGTACTGTGTGTATAGCGATTGGCTAAAGCGGCCTGTCTTAAGCCACACTTCATATGTCTCAGTCGGAGACAGTGACAGCAAACAACATCTCCTCTTGGAGAGTGAACACCTGTTGTTCTCCACGGGACTCCCAATGATCCAGAAACCGGGATTAGATAGTTAGACGACACGACAAAGGATACAGACGAGGTGAAGATGGGTGATGATGGAAAAGCCGAGAAACGTGGGAAGGTAGAAAACCCTTTGGACGCAGTGCCTAAAGACAAAGGCTGGGCTTGGATGTGCCTGTTAGGTAGGTGCTGCTGAAACAATGATATCGAAGTGCACGACGGAACAAATATAATAATAATACCGAACTACGTTCCTTATTAGGGATTGCGATGTTGACCGAATGGCTTACCTACCTAGTAAGTGTCTTTAAACTTCTGGTCAATGCTACCGCATACTGGACGCACATTATGTATTCGAATGATCACGGTAAATTACAGTTATCGTATATTTAGATGTAATATATAATGTATTGAAAGAGGACATACATATACTAAAGCATCGACGTAGCTGTTATGCCAGGTCTGTCATAAAACTACACTGATATAATTCCTACTTCCTCCCACCAACACAGCTGCAGCTTAGAATGAGCACGTTCTGTACAGCAATAGATCACATGACCAGCGGAACAAGATTAGCAGTAAACGTTGTTGGCAACTTTGATGCTCTTTTGCACAATACTATTATTTTACTTTATTTTTGAAACCCATTTTATGACAAGTAAATCATAAATATATTATCTGACCTACATGGTGCAGTGAAAATGTGTTATTTTATACCTAATCCTGCTTCTTTAATTATGTACAATTTAGTTTTAGCATTATGTACAAGTTAGTTTTAATAATTATTACTAAAAAAAAGTGTTAAGTATGTTCCTCATCGTCCAAGACCCTCAGTCATTTCAAGTTGATGTAACAGTTCACTTTTCGGAACGTTGGAGCCATAATACTATTTATTGGTCCGAGAGTACAACGATCAACCCCATGGAGAACGTGCTTCGAGAGTACAACGATCAACCCCATGGAGAACGTGGTCCGAGTGTACAACGATTAACACCATGGAGAACATGGGGCACTTTTTCGGCAAATATTTAAAGTGCTCTGAAATTTCAACCGTTGTACCGACATCAACATATTGTAAGATATATGCCTCCCTCTTCTTGTCTTCTTCGGGGCCGCACGCAATGGTCCAGGAGGCATTTCTCACAACGAAGGATATTTTGATTGTCCGTCGTTTTTGCGCTCGCCAGGTCGAGATTTATAACTGAATTTGTACTCACTCGACCAATGAGTACATAGAGTACTACAGAAGTGTAGTCAACGCATTGTTCTCCAGGTTCGAAACGATTTTAATCTTGTACATCAGACGGCTACGTACATAGTAGCAATATAATCACTCACGATGACAAATAAAAATAACAGTGAAGACATCTATCACTGTAAACCGTAAAGAAAAGTAGTGAATGTAAACATCACTCAAACTGTATACAAATTCTTAAAATCTAGAAGATTTGACAATAAAATTCTGGCCGGAAATTTTGAATTCTAATGCTAAAGCAGGTATGGCCCGCCAGGACCACCCTTACTGAAAATTTTGATGCCTAAAATTCAGCATGACTACACACCTAAGTGTGAATTTAAAATAGTCTTGCCGCTCCCTTGTAAACGCTCCTCCGGGGTATTTATACTCCCAGTTTTCCAAA
Source organism: Lamellibrachia satsuma (assembly GCA_033239005.1). Lineage (NCBI taxonomy): Eukaryota > Metazoa > Annelida > Polychaeta > Sabellida > Siboglinidae > Lamellibrachia > Lamellibrachia satsuma. The sequence goes on along the minus strand of BSQZ01000044.1, from coordinate 5,647,927 downwards.
ACCAGACGCCGTCACTAGAGGCGCTGTGGTTGCTTAAATACCCAATACGCTTTACTATTGGTCAAGTTGTTAAATCCACCCACCCTCTCAACCACTGGACAATGACGTCTGCCAGTCTTCCTTTCCCAATTTTGCAAGTTAAACTTTTGAACTCTTGGAGCTGCGCCAAATCCAGGGTTCCCAGGGCTCCTTCTCGGTTCCCCAATTACGTTGACCCTCGGGTCAGAGCAATTTAGCAAATGTCAGGATTAAAGGGAAGGCTGAAGTGTCTAAACAGTACCATCAATCTTTGACACCATATGGATTGTGTCCATATACACTTGGGTGGTTTAACTATAAACTTTTAGAAACCTGTTTTTCTATTGTTAATCTAGGCTTAACACATCGAATAAACTTCCAAATGACTTACTAAACATTAGCGCATAAAAAACTAATTAAAATCAAACAGGCCTATACTTTACATTCCTCCCACACTTTTTTTTGTTCAAAACAACATGTTGTTTTTAACACAACAATTAAAAAAAACTTAAAGGAAAGGTCAGTTTGATAGTGCTACCGTACGTCTAAACAACGACGTTGCTAGAATACAATGAAAGTATACCTTCACTAAAACAGACAATATGTCTTTGACATACGAGAAATATAAACGATAGTACTTATACATGTACCACACAATGTACAAAGAATACAGCATCGATAGTCATGTGCATTTTACAAGGTACCGTAAACAAACGTCGATACATACATGCATCATACAAAGTACTAGAATAAAACATCGATAATCACATGCATGTTACAATGCACCAGAAAATACATAGAATACAAACGCAGATTAAACAAATCAATGTCCGTTGGCATATAATCAAGTGCGTATCAATAATACACAGTTGTATCTAAAAGCTACATAAACAATCATAAAATGATGCTTCACAATGTTAGGATAAATGCAAGAATACATCAACAATCCAAACAAATCACTTCATGTGCTACAATAAGTATGTCGACATATTTAACAGCTAGCGGTTTCGACATGGTCTCTCACGTTACGACATGGATTCTCTGTCAATTTGTGACACAATATCAGTGTCGACACAGTACTCTTATAAAGCATTCCAACCACCACGGACAAACACAATATAACAATTGCTACAGTACAGGATACATGTCCCGGATACGTTTACCACATTAGAAAAGTACCATTGGAGACTAGCGAAAGTCAGAATACGCATTAATTCCTGTCTGTTTAAGCAAATCCTTTGTTAGAAAACCTAATTCTAACTATGCCTTTTGTGTTTCACTTGTAAACCAATAATATTCTCACGAAACTTCACTAGCTGATCATGGGTTTTAGCTAATTACTGAAAGCATTTGGTTTACCGAAGTTAATAAATACGCTAGTTTCGTCGGCTGTAGAGTCGCACTAACGTTGGCATTCACGAACGTCGATGTCGGTCGCTGGTCCAAAGAATGTTTTTGACAATAAATCGAACATGTCGCGTAATCCTCGTTATACCGTGCACTGTATATCGGGATGGACATTTGTCTTTTTAATTTCAGCGATACGTATACTCTTAGACTCAACTGTCGCGTCTGCTACGTCGTGGATCGAGTCATGTAGCCAGTCACCAATTTGAAACGTTGTATTTTAAAGCGTAATCCCGGGATTTCGGTCGGCGTTGCTATCGTAATGATAACTACCCATGTCGCCATGTGATCCCATCACCGCCTGTTACAAGGAATCTGTTAAGTAGATACGGTTTATAAAACGTACGTCCATATGGACGTATTCAGTCGATTTTGCAATTGCCATCAGTGTGTGAAATACACACAGAGCGCTATTGCTGCGCATTTCTGTCGCTTTATTTCAGTCTCAGTCGGCGGCGCTAAGTTGTGTCGCTTTCTAAAATACTTCGTCGTCGATAATGACTCACTGTCACTGTCGAATCTGTCCGCTGCTTCGCGAGCAGTCACAGACCGTGTCCTGGGGCGGAGCGATCTGTCCGTCGCGCGTCGGGTAAGCCTGGGGTTCGGCTGTCTGTCCTCGCGGGGCGGGTCATATCCATCGCTGGATGATAAGCTGCGTTCTCGCTTACGTCGCTTAAGTCGTTTACGTGTAACCTGACCAGGCTTCACAGAGGGACCGTCTCGAATTTGATTAGGGCCAGTGTCAAAGCTCATCGGTCTGTCGTTACTGTCAGTATGGGCAGCAAGTCGTCTGTGGGTAGTGCTAGGAACCTGATGACGAATTGGACGCGGATTGCACGAGTCCCAATTTTGTTCGGGGTTAACGATTCGACATTTTTCTGCGTTTAGCATTTTGGTTTTCCCTGTCTGTTGGTGGTGGAGATAAATAACTGGACCCCTTACTCGGGTTACTGTCCAGTGTGGGTCCCACCTAGAAGTTAGAGTCACTCTCGCTTCCGATTTAATAATCACCGAATCTCCAGGTGAAATTTGACGGGCGTTAGCTTTCCTGGCTAACCTTTCTCTGTTGTGTTTACGACTATCTTCAGTCATGGCACGAGCTATTTTCAAAGCTCGAGCCAATTCATCGAGTCGATTACCAAAAGTTTGGTCATTAGAAATGCGAAGTGCCTTTTGTAGAGGCATACGAATGTGTCGGCCAGTCATCAAGAAATACGGTGTATAACCGGTGGTTGTGGAGACAGATGCGCGGTACGCAAGTAGGGCGTCGTTCAAAACACTTTCCCAGCGGGAAGGTACATTATTTACTGCCTTCTGAATCAGTTCTTTAATTGATTTATTGAATCTCTCAATTTTGCCATTTGATTGTGGATGTACTGGGGTTGTTGTGCGGTGCTCAATTCCGATTTGACTGAGATATCGTTCGAATTCAAAAGCTGTAAATTCTTTCGCGTTATCTGTAATAATCACTTCCGGTACGCCATGACGGCATATGAATCCGTTTGCAAAGGCGTTCCAAACACTTTCATTAGTTTTGTTAGGTAAGGGGAAAGCTTCGGCCCAACCGGTACAAAAATCAATGATTGTGAGAATGTAGCGGTTCCCTGTGGGTGACTCCACTAGCGGTCCGATTAAATCGGCACCTATAATTTGGATGGGGTATGATGCAATTGGCATGTCTCCCATAGCATGGCTTTGAAAATGTCGGTTATTTGTTAGACAAACTGCGCAATTACGTAATTGTGCTCGGACATCTTTACGTAAACCTTTCCACACATAGGCTTCTGTTATTCGACGTACAGTCTTCCAGACAGACAAATTGCCACATTCTTGATGTGCGCGTGAAATGACAGCTTCGCGATAGCCTGTAGGGAGAACTAAACGAGGATATAAAGGCGCGTGTAGGTTGGGGGATTTCAGACTGTATAAAACACCGTTTAAAATCTCATAGTCATCATCGGCTTTGGCTAATTGCCATAATTCAGGAAATTCGCGGCGTTGATCCTGTGCTACTGCTTTCAAATCTAGTCCGTCATGGAGTAGTGGCAGTATGTCCGTTATGTCATCGTCATTTGTCATCAGTTCCGGGTCAAAAATATCTTCTGTGTCTATCACAGCAACATTGTTATTCGCGGTATGTTTTATACGAGATAACATATCAGCGCGAATGTTGTGTCGACCGGATCGATAAGAAATTGTTGCTCCAAATTCAGCTAGAAGAATGCCCCATCTTTGTATTTTCGTGTTATTCAACGCTTTCGTGAAAAGACTCAACAAAGGTTTATGGTCGGTGTACACATGAAACTGAGACCCAAACAAGTATGCTCGTAATTTCTCAATACAGAATACAACGGCATATGCTTCCTTCTCGATCGTCGCCCATTTACGTTGTGTGTTAGACAAAGTATGACTAACGTACTGGATTACTTTCTCTACCCCGTCATCAGATTCCTGGACCAGTATCCCGCCAATCGCGTAATCACATGCATCGGTATAAAGTCGGTACGGTCGATTCATGTCAGGAGCCGCCATCACATGTGATGACGTCAGTAACCGTTTCAATTCGTCAAACGCTGCTTGTTTGTCGTCGTCCCACGAAAATCTAACATTTTGACGTGTCAAAGCAATTAATGGTTCAGCTACTGTCGCATATTTTGGTAGGCTGTTCCTGTAGTAGTTACACATGCCAAGCATCGATCTAACTTCTTTGACTGTAGTCGGTGGTTTCAGTTTAGCGATGACGTCAACTTTATCCGGATCTGTTGTAATTCCGTCAGCATTAAGAACATAGCCTAACAGTTTTACTTCTGGTAAACCAAATGCACATTTTGTCGGCTTAAGTTTAAGTCCGGCATCCCTAAGTTTGTCAAAGACGAGTTGCAAGTGTTTGATATGATAGTGTTCAGTTTTGCTATACACCAGAATATCGTCGATGTATACAAAGACACACTTGCCAATCAAATCAGCCAAGATCTTATTCATTTCTCTTTGAAAGAAATTTGGAGCTGATTTAAGACCAAACGGGACCTTGTTAAAGGCATAATGACCTAAATGGCATCGGAAAGCAGTTTTATGTTTATCTTCCTCGGCCACGGGCATTTGATAATAACCTGCCTTTAAATCTAACGTTGAGTAAATCGTGCTCCCGCCTACTAAATCAAAGATTTCTTGAATGTGTGGTAACGGGTAAGCATCTTTCTGTGTTACCTCATTTAGTTTGCGGTAATCAACACACAGACGAGACTCGCCATCCTTCTTTGGAACGAGCAAAATAGGGCTAGAATACGCCGAATTACTTGGGCATATAATGTCATCATCTAGCATTTCCTTAATCATTTCTTCGACTACCTTTCTCTTACTTAAAGGCATACGATACGCTTTCTGACAAATCGGAGGCCCATGTGTTTTGATACGCAAGGCACCTGTTGAACAATTACCATTTCGCTCTCCCTTGGCAGAGAAACAATCGGAATTTCGTTGGATTAATTTGTTAATTTCACTACTGCCTGTTTCGGGCGCAATTGGACCAATGCTAGTATAACCATCTTGTAAGTGACATCTTAAAGGCCATTTCTGGGAGAACCAGGTAAACACATTTCGTGTTAAATCGATCACACTCCTACCCTTTCGCAAGGAAGGATCACCTAATATCATTTCGTGTGGTAATTCATCGCACACTACTACCTCAACAGGAGAAATAATCCCTGATATAGCAACCTGTGTTTTACCACATACTTTAAGTGACACTCCACTCCGTTTTCCGACAACCTGCGTTGTGAATAACGGCGATGACATTCCATAGCATAGTGTCCCGGCTTGCCGCAGTTGAAGCAAAGCAGCTGGCGTCTTGTGCGGGTGTCCTCTCGAGGAACACGGCGGGTGTTCGTGTTGACAGGTGTCCCGTTACGACGGTCGTTAGTCGCGTGAGTGGACGCATCACGGGGGGCAGGGCTGCGCGCTTCGATCTTGGCGATTTTCGTGGCCAGCTTCTCCACTGTCGAC
>BSQZ01000044.1:5635000-5637500 GCA_033239005.1 Lamellibrachia satsuma | reverse complement strand
CATTCACTCAATATAATTCTTCCATCACGCGCTCCATGTCTCTCATTCCCTCACTACTATCCTTTCCATCCTTTTTTGTCACGGGTGTCATGTCCCCCTTTTTCCCCCAACCCGCTTCCCCGTGTCTCTCCTGATTGCATGTCTCTACCATTGATGTTTTGCGCAGGCGTCGGCTTGAGTCTTTCCTATGCGCCGTCAATTGTCATTGTTGGTCAATACTTCGACAAGAAGCGAGCCACGGCCAACGGTGTGTCGTTCGCTGGTAGTGGTCTCGGGTCGTTCGTCTTACCGTCGCTTATAAGGTTTGGAACACTGCCATAAAATCATGACTATTCTCCGCTGAGCTATTCACCCCATGGCCTATCTAGGATCTCGCAAAGGGGGAGGCCAGGGGTGGGTTATATATAGTTATATATAACATATAAGCAAAGATATAGTTATATATAACATATAAGCAAATACGGACCATGGTACCCTCCGGGTACTCATTTATACAGCTGAGTGAACTGTGGCAATGTGGAATGAACAAAATTGCAAAACTTAGAAACGGCAGCAAGAAAATTCGAACCCTATTCTCGATTGAGAGCCCGACGTTCAGACGGCTACGCTACCGCGCCTCAGTGCTAACACTTGTCATCAAACAGTTCCCAATCTACTAAATACGAATGCTTTCTTTTGAGGCTGTTCCACGTCAATCATCCGGAATAAAGCCTTGTTACATTCATCAACCCCGGATATAGGCGCCATAGAAGTTAATTAGTATCACTATACGTGTTGCAAACCGTGATTACATTCCCCCGAATAAGAAGCATTACATAAGACTATGTAATGTATACATTGTGATGGCTGAACTATCCGGATCCTTGGCAGCTTCAGACTACTTACATTGCTTTCATACGGGTCGAGTGCTGGCGTGTCTCGATTGCTATTCAGAAAACACTGCATATAACAACAAGTAGGCCCTCTGTTTTTTTTGGCATATAACTTGTCTGGTCTCGCTGATAAAACAATAACACAAACCACGTTCTATCCCAAATACAGATTCATTCACATAAAGGTCATCTGAAACTATGCCTAACTTCCGCAAAACACTCAAAACATATTTGTTTCAAAATTGCGTTTTCCACCTTAAATTTTCGGCAGTCCATAGCCCTGGTGATAACATTTGTGCATCCATGTTCATGATATCGTGTTTATAAAAGTCCGGGTAGCGCCTCTGAGTTCGGGAAGATTTAGGCGCTATATAAGTGTTGTTATTACTATTATTAATATTATTATCATTATTTTTATTTTTATCATTATTATTATTATCATTATCATCATCATCATTATAATTGTCATTATCGTCATCACCATCATCATCAGCTTCTTGCTTGTTTGTAAGGTACGCACTGGACATGTTCGGTTTGAACGGAGCATTGCTCCTCATGGGCGGCATGGCGCTCAACATCTGTGTGTGCGGGATGCTGTTTCGTCCTCCTGAGTTCTACTTCAGACGCTTCCTCCTCAAGCAGGATAAGCAGCGAGTGGTGACCAGAGACGAAAATAAAACAAAAGAACTCGCAATCGATACCGTGAACAAGCAGCAAACAGAAGCAGTTGCCAGGAGCAACCAGAACGGCACCGCTGGAGGCGATGGCGCCAATCCAGTTGCTAAAACGGACCTCCTGCAAGAAATAATCACCGTAGGTGATGTGACAACAAGAGATGTAGGTGACGCGGAGAAAAACGAATTACCGGCTCCAGTGACAGGCGGCACGTCAAATGGTTTGGTCGATAAAAGTGAAAGTTGTTTTGTTAATGAAGCGTTCAGCTCTAGCGACGAATCACCGGTGGATAAAAGCACCGCAGCGACCTTGATAGACGTAAAGCTGCAGATCGGACATGAAGGTCCAGTATCGTTCATCAACGTAAAATATCCGTCGCCAAATAGCACCTTAGCGCAAGGCGAAAACAAAAGTGAAACTAAATCGTCATGTTCATCGCGTTTGTGTTTGAAATCGTTGCGCAAGTGGATAACGTGCGTGGATTCTAAGAAGACGAAACATAACGCCAGAAGGGGAGCGGATTTGTGGCGCATTCTCACCAACCCCGTGGTGATGTTATACGCCACTGTGACAGCAGTGTCTAACAGGTTGGTTCATTACTAACGCCCACGGCACACTGCACCTATTCCTTGACAGAAACTGTCATTTGAGCACCACTACTGATGTTTTACGAACGATGTCTGTCCTCCTTTCCCTTGTCGCTTCCCAGCTCTAAACCCCAATATAATTGTGAAACAAAACCTAACATTGTTGTGAAACAAAACCTAACGTTGTTGAATTCCATTATTTAACAAACAAGAAGATCGTCCGAAATATGCCTCACTATTATTTCTATTAACGCACAGAATAGTAAGGTTACCCACCTTGGTCAACCAATTTCTGACATGCTAAAAATGTATTTATTTATGTTAAAAGAAGATCAATCCACGTCTAACATGTTAACATTTGAACAC
>BSQZ01000044.1:5580000-5632500 GCA_033239005.1 Lamellibrachia satsuma | reverse complement strand
TGCAACGTACTCATACTAGATATGTTTCATTTATAATTGGTCTGTATTGGGCGGACAGCGGATATTAAAAACTTTCCAATTCCATGCGGGAAACTCCCGCGTGTGGTAAGCCTACCTATCCATCTCGAGTTTTTCAGGAACGAGAAAAAATATCCGTTTTTGGACTACCTCCTTTAAACGAATTATTTTCCACCATTTTCCTTTTAATCTGCTGGACAAAATCACAACTTCCATTTCTATTGGTCAATAACGGTAGTGTTGACATATATTTACTATACGTGCTTTCTTGTATTTGGTAAAATCCTGTCCTGTCCTGTTGCTTGGACCAATGGCGACCAGTCCATTTGCCCAATGAATTTTACTAGCTGATATTTGCTGAAGGTCTGACAAACATTCCGATGTTTTGCCCGTTTTAGGAATACTGAAGGATCTGACGGGACGGTGGGACGCGTCCTTTTTCGCCAGCGGAAGCTTAATGATCGGCGTCGCTTTGCTCTATTTCGTAGAACCGTGGGCATTGAGAATCGGCCGGCGGCGACTTGAGGCCAAGTGATATTTGATATAGGCTTAAGCAGTCGTCGATCATGTAAACAAACCATTTGTTCACGTAAAAGGTTATTTTACTTTTTAATCATCACCGAACCAGGCATTAGGGTAAACACTGCCCATGCAAAATCATGACATAGGTCTGAAGCTCTCGAACAATGGTGGTGGTGTTGATGGTGGTGTTGATGGTGGTGTTGATGCTGGTGATTCTTCGGTATTTACTTTTGGAAAACCTTTTGAATGTTATGTTAAATCCGTTATGTTAATGCTGTTGGTTTAAGCGTTGAAACTCATGCATATAGGTCTATTTGGAATAGGATTACAGAAACGTATGAAACCATATGTCAATAATGCTGAAATGTATGAAACCATATGTTAAAGATGTTAAAAACTTAATATAATCATACTAACTAATGTTTTATGTAAATGTATAATTATGTTTTCATTCTAATTTTATTTCATTAGTATCATCATTTTCTTTATCCAGTAGGCTACGAGTCGGGTATTTATGATGCTGTACATTTAAAATATGTAAAATTTTCCACATCTTGCTTATACTAGACCCAAGCCGAATGTTAATGATGATGGAAAAGTAATAACATAATCATACTAATAAATACATTATATAAAATAAAATTTTATTTTATTTATAATTTTAATATCGTTATTACGATCATTTTCGTTATCCAGTAGGCTACGAGTCGGATATTAATGTTGCTGGATACTTGAGTTATGTTACTGTACGATGTTTTGTACGAAACCATATGTCAATGATGCTGGAAACTTTATTATATAATCATGCCAACAAATGCATTATATAAATGTATAATTATATTTTCACTATAATTTTTAATCTCGTTATTACGATTATTTTCTGTATCCAATAGGCTACGAGCTGGACTTTAATGACGCTGGGTACTGCGTCATATTAACTAATGCATAATAAAAATGTATAATTCTAGTGTCGCTATACCTTTAATCTTATTATTACATCAATGTATATCAATAACACCACATTGAACCACATAAAATCACTTTTTTACTCCCAAACATAACTACTTGAAAATGTTTTGACATGTCTTCCTTTTTCATGTAAAATAAGATAAGATAAAATGTATTGCCATGTGTAATCATTGCAGTAATACAATAGAAACAACGTATAACGATGTTGGGTCGTACTATAACGTATACATGACAATACACTCATATGCAGCAAACGGTATGAAATAAACTGCCTAACATCATGCACAGTAAATGCACTCTTAAGAATAAAATCTTGACCTTGACTCTTTGGCACTTAACGATCTCACTTCGTGATTCCTGTTATATCACATAAATAAGTCCAATATAAAGCGAAAGACATAATTATCACTGTCAAGGAAAGATATGGTTTAAGACTGACATGATGTTGCACTCATGTTAGTTTGTATATGTGTTACATCGGCAATTGCACATACACAACCATAGAAATATCCCATTCGTTACTTCCACTACAAAAACAAATGAAGTTAATTCAATTAAATAACTTTACCAGAAAGGCTAGATTAATTTAATTAAGTTAACTAACTTCACCAAAAGGGGTTAATTTAATTTAATTGACAACTTCCCAATTAACTCTCATTTAAGTGGACATTTAACAGTTGGTATTACTGAATAGTTCGCACCCATGTTACCCAGGCATTTCCAAAAGGCCCGCAGTCACTATTCCAGTCATTGGCCTGACAGAGATCAGGTTCAGGCATGTGTGATTGGGAGGGAGAAAATAGCGGAATACATAGATACTGTGAATTGGAGGGAAGGCCTAGACAATAGAATGTCCTCTGGTGAGAGATGCGTGCGCAACTTCCAGAATCAGTCTCTAACTATCATTCGAGAACACCCATCCAGTTTTAGAGGGAGGGCATGTTAACCCTACCCCCGACGGTGATTGGTCAACATTCTTGTCCAACTTCAAACGTCCATGGAAGTTCTCGCTTAACCTTCAAATGTTATCCAATCATCTCGAAGGTAGGCTTCCCATAAGATTTCAACGGGTGTGTGATCTCAAATGAAGGCACAATGTGTAATCCAGGCGAACACAATTTTTTATATTTATATAATTTATTTATTGTTATAAAATAATGTTATAGAAGTGTGACAGTACGTAATGTCAAATCATATAATGACAAATATTCAATTAAAGTATGTTGTCTAAACATGTTAAGAACATCCTTCACATCCCAAATACAGTTATACCTGGGCAAAGTGGGTCTACTCCGCGATATACCTTTCACGAATCGGACAAGTAAATGATGTGAACCTATCTGATCTATACCTGTCACCCCCAGAAATGCAGACATTGGATTCCTGGCTGTATTAATTGCACTGTAGGTCAAGCCTTCGTCATATAACACAGTAAAACTCAGAATATGTGACACTTCTTTGGTAATATTAAGGTTATCATACGTAAAAAAAATTTCCATTTCTGGATATAGACCAAATATTGTTTCTTAGTGGAATCTCTCCATGATAATAATATTATATTAGTGCTTTGTTCAGAAAGAGCGAGTCCCACACAAGTAGCAAGCCATCAACTGCTTTGGCATGACCGTTTGATGTGGAGTGACATCAAATTCTAACGTGGCTCTTGTTACCGTCTTTAAAATGAAGCTATCTGCCTTCAGTTCACTCCATTGGTCTAGCCACTGTCTGGTACGCCCGCTCTGAATGTTTGGGCAGCCTCTAGGCATGTAGCCTTTTCTGTAATTAAAGACAGGAGGGGCGTTACCTTGCTTGCAGCACGTTTTACGTGTCCCTGCTGCGTTGACCGGGCCGCGTTCTCGGTCTGACATGCTGCCACCTTTTTGGGACATGCCTTCCACGGTTGGAGTTCCGCTCTAAAAAAGCTCATCGGAAGCGCCAGCACGTTTTCCCTCGCATCGAATACGGGTGTTGTCGCTGGCCGAAACGACTCCGTGTTGACGGACGTTGCGCGAGCGAGGATCTAGCCGTCAGCTTGCTAGCGATCGTCTTCGTCTCGTTGGTTTCCTCGTCGAGAGATCGTCTCCATAGAATAGACTAGACATGGCCGTGTCGTTATTGCACAGCCCTCGTAGGCAACTTGTGGGTCTGCTTTGTGTCCTTCACGCCAGCGCTGGTTCAGATCTTGGTTGACATTTGCGAGCAATGCCAGTCCGTCGACGAGAGCCGTAATAGTCGCCGCCATCTTGATTTTTGTGTGAAAACCTCGTCCGATTTCGATGCCGCGACGGTATTGTCGGTGGCCTGCGTAATTGCGACCACCGCTTGCACTGTAGCGTCTTGTACCCGTTGCAACTTTACATCGCTCGATCGCGTGGTCGGCGATAATTCTTCCCAGATTTTCGGGTTAACTCTGGTCAAAGCAAGCGCCTCACAATTTCCCGGTCTTACGTAGGACGTCAGTTTCTCTTTTAGCTTGTCCTCCAACATCTTATTGTGACAGAGATTGCCAACGATATTTGCCAATTGTCCGTCGACGACTGGTGCGATATTTTCGCGCGCATCGTAGATGTCTTCGAGCCCTTTCTGGACATCGACCCTCTCCGGTTCTGGGGCCTTATACTCGATGACGTCGAAGCGAAATGACACAGAGGCCATTAGACAGGATGTACTGATATTTTGGAAACCGGGGAATTTCATGGCAGGAATGCACGGGTGTCATGCGTTGAAGCAACTTGTGCGAAAAGGAGGTGTCATTTTCACGAATTTCACACACCAGGTGTCTTAGTGGGTCTGCTATGTGCTGCGAAATAAATAAAATTGTAGGATACATTTTCAAAGTAGGCGTAATAACGTTATAATGGTCGCATGTGGGAAAAATGTCTGTGGTCCGTGAATTAACTCCGTGAATTAACTCACAGCCAAGTGGACCTATACATTAGACTATGTATTTATATTTTCCTGTACATACGCAAGTGTACCTATAACATGCAAAGAAAATTAAAATAGCTTCAGTTTGGGATCTTTTTACAGAGCCAACTGGAATGAATAACAAGCCAGTTCTAGCGATACATAAAACATTATGTATAGATATTAAAATGCTAGTGTATAAAGGGGAAACATAATGATTTAGCATTAAAACACTGCACAAATAACAACTTGCATAGAAATTATGTATGCAGTTGCCCGGTTTTGTTAATTTGATGGTTCAATATCGGAGGAAACTCCACACCTTATATATCTTCAGTCACAACTTTACATTCCTTTAAGAAAAAACCATTAATTTGAACATGCATATACAACTTTTAAAATGTGATAAATACCCCACGAACAAATGTCTTGGTATATAAATATTGTATATCTTTTTATAAACAAAGTTACAAAAAAACATTTCTTATATAAGTCAACAATAATGTTCAGATTTGTTTGATGATAATCACAATGTTCCTCAGATGTAATTAGTAAAATAGTTCACCCAATATATATGAACACTGTACTATCGTGACAGTAACGTTTACGAACCTACTTATATATATATATATATATATATATATATATATATATTGTGTGTGTATATATATATATGTATATATTTATATATATATGATATAAATATATATATATATATATATATATATATATATATATATATATATATATATATATATATATATATATATATATATATATATGTGTAAGCCAAACGCCGTGACGGAGATGTCGTGTGATTAGTTCACGATGTTCAATATGTTGATGATGAGAAGCTTTGGAGTGAGGATCGATCACTGAAGTCACCGAATATGGTGGTATACACATATATCCTTGTTGTTTCGTCTGTGTGTCGAGATGAATTTTCTTGCACAACATAAAACACCCCTTATGAAAACATACCATGGAATTACATGGTACACCATGGTATTTTGTTATATTACATGGTATGCCATGACATTACATGGTAAACTGTGGTAGACCATGCTTTTGCATATACTGTGTTTGGTAATTGTGTGGTATACAATGGTTTACCTGTTTCAAAACATCATTGTATTTTACCATGGAATACGATGGTATATTTTCATAAGGGAAGTGATCACTTGTGTGCGAAGCAGGTTCAGGATTAGTGAACACGACACGTCACTACTACGTCACCGTTCCCCGTTTTATTTCATGATTTTTACAAAACACATTATTTCACAACTTGTATTAAACGAATTATTCCAACAACTAATCGTCATACGCACAGCATGTATTAAAATCTACATCATATGAACATCCTTTAGTTGCGTGAGTTTTCCGATTCAGCACTATACATATTCACTTCACAGTGTGCGTTACGAGGTACTCGTATAAACAATTCGGCACCGGTATTTACACATGAATCAAATTTACAGCATCAGACTCTACAGCAAAATCACTGCAAACTGACTCCGGTGTGACACCAGTGACCGTGTAGCAGCACCACACACACACACACACACACATATATATATATATAGTTGATACCAATGTTATAGTGATCTACGCCTACCCGGGCACACACAGCGCATTGTGACATTTCCAAAGTGTCATATGTACGTTTGTACGTGTCCACCTCTACTCAGCTATTGAACTCACAGCCAATATTCCTTATGTGATGCAGATCGCAAATGTACAATATTTTTTCTTCAAAATACGTAATGATCTTAGCCAATCTAAAGTAGGAAACATTGTTCACTGTCTTCGCAGTCGGTTGTCATTTGGCTTAAAAACAATTCAAATTGATGACCGCGTCAGTGCGTAAACAATAATTCCGTCGTCATCGCACGCGCCATTTTGTACACGATAACCGGGTCATAGCGTAAAGAAACAGTTCCACCGAAATAGCACGCCCGTTCTATTACGAAATCATAACTACGCCTATTTATTGGATTTAACATATTGCGTGAACGTGCAACAATGGTTGGACCTGTCTAGCCATACACATGAAACGTCTTGGGATGTCCAGTCATACGTGCATGTGGTACCGTTGGTAGACACTGACCCAATAACTTCATACCCGACTGGCCTGTAAGCATCATAATTCATCTACAGTAAAACAAGTTGATGACGGACGTCATTTATGTATGGAATCGACATCAATCATATCATTGTTTTGAAACAATAACAGCAACTTAATTTTCGGACTGTAATGTAAGTCTTGGAGAAATATGTCAGTATGACAGGTGGTTGCACAGACAAGAGGGACTTCAAAAATACGTACCTAATTTTATGTCTTCATATTCCTCTTTACAATTGTGCACGTGCATGCGAGTTTGTGGAATATTTAGTTCTACCTCACGAAGTACAACTATCACATGAACACACTTATCAGTGCAACGCTCTGTATCAAACAAACATGTTATGCAGTTTGACAAGTTCGGAGATTCAAGCCCGTCCTCGGGGTTTTGAATAGGGGTGTTCAGGCGTACACAGTCAGGTGGGCATTGCTGGGATGATTTCGGAAAATGTTACAGTTAAAAAAAATTACTCAAAGTGGAGGTTCGTTTGAACCCCCCTAATGACTGGCATGATTATATATATATATATATATATATATATATATATATATATATATATATATAATTAGTTTACAGATTAAACAATTGCGTTGGATGAATTTGATATTGCCTAGAAAATTTTGGCATACAATGCAGCCACAGAGTTATAATCCACCCCTGAGAAATTCAAACTAATACACTGGTATCATCGTCACTATGTTGTGTATATACGGAATGCAACAAACTGCAAATTCTGCAAGTAACGACAATACAATTGGGGCATGTGTACAACATAATGTTGCGTGTCAAAGCTGAACATGGTTACAATGATTTGAAAGAGCAGCGTTGCAACAACGCAATGCTATCAACATTTGTCGTCTGAAATACACACATGAGATGGAAGTGGTAGTGACATTACATGTCGATTTAAACATGTGTTGCTCTGTTGTCGATATCACATGCAAGAGCGCAACACCAAACTTAAAACATACTTCACAATGATACCTTAAACATTAACACACACACAAACTGCATGTTCTAATCCAATATGATGTAGATATACCTCTACACACAATTGTAAGAATAAATCTCACATATATATATATATATATATATATATATATATATCACACTGATAACTTACAATGAATCACCTATTTATTAAAATAAATGAGCATGCAAATATACATACATATATGTACTCTACTTTTAGATGTTTCAATAGATTTGCATCAGATGATAATAATATTAATATTTATACCTGTACAGAGGTATACATATAATTTATTTGTCAAATGTACACACAAAACATAAATCTTTTAACAATATTTTAATAAGTCATTCTTCATTAAGAAGAATGTGATAAATACTAGTGCTCACTTTCAAATGTGATTTCATTCAAGTTGAACTGAATTAACATCATATCGTCTTCAGCCACTTCATGTTAAAAAAATTTTAATTACATTTTAACAACACATTTCCATCAAGACATATGTAATTTTCATATCATCCAGCTATGGGCAATACAATAAGTTCGATTTGACACATATTGAAACTCTTTTGTGAGTATTGATTTGACAGAAAACAGTCCTTGACTTTATACAGCATGGCTGTAAATGAAAAAGATAAAACAGTGAAATATATACATTTGGCCTACAAAATAATATTGGCAGAACTATGGCATTTTGATCAACTGTCTAAGGTAAAATACACGTTGCTGGTAATCACGGCCATTTCACATATGTTCACTTGCACACACATACAAAAACAGTTTTGAAGAATCATTATCCCGAACGGTGTAACATATTGAGCACCAAGGCATGAAATGGAACTTAAATGTGTTTCTGAAATGTTGTGAAACAACCACCATATATAATAACACCAACTACTTATCTTTATTATCAGAATTGGTGGACCATCACCACATAATGCTCTACATTTGGCCTCTGTCGTCTTCTGCAATGAGACATCCCTGTCAGTCATACTGAAATTATGATACCTCCCAACGGCTGCACTTCAAGTATGACCATGCCATCGCAACAGGCACGTCACAACGGCATCATCCCTGTAGCACCCCGTGTCAGAAGCCCCCCAAGGTGTGAGAATTGAGTGTCACTAGCCCCCAGGTTGGTATGCTATTGATTTAACACATGCGCTATAGTGCAGTCATTATTTATTTTGACAATAAAATGTTTTTGGTGTAGCTGTTCATCACAAATATGATTACTGTATAATAATCTATCAAAATAAGGCTTGGTCTTTCACTAGCGCTACAACATTCATCATATTACTGTTATTTAAATTTCTTTTCAAAGGAAAGGGTAATTGAAGGTATTGTGTGAGGTGAGCAAAACCCAATTTAACTTTCACACATTGAGTGAAAAGCTCATTGCTCAGATGTAAGTGAAAACAAGTGTGAGTTAATCAAGATTCCAGCATTCCTTGTGCACACCAGCTGAATGACTATTTCCTTATTTAAAAAAGGTGGGGCAGAACTATGAATGGAACAGCTAGGAAGTATTCCCAAACTGATAATTAGTCCCTTGGGGGGCTTCTGGAACAGGGGTTAGGGGTACTAAACCATCACAACAACAAAGCCTCCCTGCCTGGCATGCTGACACAATGAGATGTTCCTGCCATGCTGACACAATGAGACCTCCCTGCCATGCTGACACAATGAGACGTCCCTGCCATGCTCACACAATGAGACATCCCTGCCATGCTCACACAATGAGACCTCCCTGCCATGCTGATGCAATGATACCTCCCTGCCATGACCGCCACGAACATCCCTGCTCCCATACTACCTAGTCCCTGCCTTGTCCCTCACGGTCTTCTGAATTCGGAAGATATCCTCCTCGCTGATCCCACTCTGCCCCAGAACTTCCCACGTATCGAGGTTGTTCTCTATGCGGTACGCCTCCCAGCGTGCGTCGTCTGAGCTGTGTGTGAGGTATCGTTGTCCGACGTGTCGCTCGAGGATGCGCAGGTCACACCAACACTGGTAGTCCTAAATAAGAAACGGCGGCATTGTGTTACTGCAGTGATCACGCTGTGGCTCATCGCCACCATGTGCACATTGTTATTATATTCAATCAGTGTTGCATAACCACCTCATTTATACATGCACACTGTGGTACATGATGGGCATGCATGTGTGGTCGTGTGTGTTGAGAGTGTGTGTGTGTGTGCGCTCGACTGTATGTGTGTTCAACTGAGTTTGTGTGTTCGTGTGCGTGTATGCATGTGCATTTGTGGTTTATTGCAATCATGGTGTATGGGTGTGGTGTGTGCAAATATGCATGCCACGTGTGTGTGTCTGCACACATGCGCACGAGTGTATGTCACATAACCAGACATGTAAGTAACGCATTAACACATAGTTGGCACAACTAAACCAACATAAGCATATTGGGACAGACATAATAACAATTGATAATAAGCTATCAATAAACCAAACTACATGGATGTTGAAAAAATATATTAAATGATAATCACTGTATTATACATTCAAGCAGATGCAACACAAAATACCTTCAATTTTAACAAATCACCAAACATTAGTGTCAAGGAAACACGAATGTTCAGTTACCGTAAGGTGTAAACACTTTAAGCAAAGTATAAGCTCAGTTTAAGCTATTAAGCAAACAAAATATTGAAGCTACACTGATAGCAAAGCAGACCAGATCAAACCTATCAAAGCATCAAATATGTAATCATTTCATAATATAATAGTGGCTAAAAACAATTATGAAAAAGAAATTTCTCTCCGTAAATGTTAAAGATATAATATACTGCATTGGATTTTCTCCAAATATATCAAGTTATGACATTTTACTGCATTGAACATCCTCAAAATTAAAACTACAACACTAAGTTTACAACACTAAGTTTCAAATTTTATAATTAAACATTGCATAGATTATGTATTACCACATAAGGCTAGAGGATTCAGACAGACATGTATTTTAAATATGTCAACAAATGGTAGATAAACAACAGCTATATGAACTGTTCCACATTAAATATTAATTATTGTAAATTTTCTCAAACCAATTTAGACATGTACCTTTACATAGATGTACAACACAATCGCTAACACTGCAATTATTTGACAACTTTGCAACACTAGTAGCTTTAGTAAGAAGAACGCAAGTACAAAACAGATGGGAAGCCAAGAAACCAGTCCATGCAATGGTCAACGAAACTACAGGTCAAGATACACTGTTGCCACATAGTACCACATAGATGCACAGTGAAGAATTACACCACAGGCTTTAGACATAAAAACATTCCAACACTAAATTTCATATTAAAGCATAAAATAACTGGTGTTGCTAATAATGAAATGTGTGCAAATGGAAATATTTTACTTTTGTTGAAAAATGTGCTCTTCTATCGAGAACCGTACGTTAACCATGCGTCTTCGATGGTTACATGTGGCAGCAGGCATGTTAGTTTTGTTTGAAAGGAAAGGGGTTAATAGAGATGGAACCAGAAATGAGAAAACAACTGCTGCCCAGTTTCTGTAGCAAGAATCAAAACGAACAACACAGTGGACCAGACACCGCCACTTCCTCCTGACATGTGTGTGTACCGACTATGTACCACGTCACAAACATCCCAAATGAAATGGTTTTACAGGTTAGCAAAGATTGCCCTCAATTTCCAGGTGTAATTTGTATGATTCAACCGGTTGTTTTACAAACAGTTACATGTGAACACATTTCCCTCAAAAAAGAGCTACCGGTAATCAATTTGTTCAGATTATCAAAACGTTCAATATATCCAATTGTTCAACATATCTAAATGTTCAATGTCTCCAAATGTTCAATGTATCCAATTCAATTTATCCAGTGATTCAATAAAGTCCTTCCCTGTTAGCGAAATAACCGCCAGGTAGTTTGCAACAGTGACAGCAACCAAACAACACAGGTAAGATATGTCCGGAAGAGTATACGTGCGTGTAAGGGAGCTCTATGACTGCCGATAAAACAACCCCTGGAATGAGGAAAATACCCTGGGTTGTTTCACTAAGAGGCAACTAAGATTCCTTGAACCGACATTCATCTCCAAAGAAAAGCACTCGATCTTTTCTTGACAGATAAAGGTGAATTCATAGAGCTTGCAACTTAGCGACACGACACCGACGAGAGCCAACAACGTCACCAGACACACGACACAGACATGCCGACATCAACTAGGACAAGTTGCATCACCTGCAGCCAAACATGTCCTAATGATTTGTCTACAGTAAAGCGCTTTCGCATCTTCACTTGGAGTAGATTATTGATGACGTCTACGGCTGCAAACGGAAAACAAGCGGGAGTCAAACAGCAGCCAATGGATGTTCTTTCCCGCAGACATCCGTCTACTCTGTGCACTGCAGTGACGTCATATCACACAGGAACACAGTGTGCGGCGGAACCCCTATGATGGCACACAGGCGGCAAACATCAAGAAGTTGATCGCAAAATGACCAAACAATCCTTGAATAAATATCGGGGGACCACAGCGAAGAACATGTCAGCACAGCATACATGAGGCAAACATTCACCTAAGTAGAGATTAGTCCTGCAAGTGGAGGAGCTGGATTAAGTAACATGCCAAGATGCACCATGCAAATACAGAGGCCTGGAGCATGAAGGAAAAGTCCTTGATGACAGAGGGGACATAAGTCACAAGTTCTATGTCAAAAGTTGTCAACAGACATCTGATGTGGACACGGAACAAATATGAGAGGAGACAAACATATATCCTAGGTGTAATTTTGTTAAATCAAAACATTAAACATGTGACACCTTGAATCATGGATGGGAACTGTTAGTAACAATCACACCAGAAATGACATCAACAATGACATCAAGTGTGAACACTAAGAAGACTATAATCATAAAGCCTGCCTTGGTTACACAGTTTTTGCCAGCTACCAATAACACCATTTCCTAAAAGAACACACAATCAGAAATAACCATTTTCCATATGAGAGGTTACTACAAACCAAATTTGTAATGCTAAATTTACACACAAAAAGACCCACATTAATCATCAGTATATAGAAGCACCAATTTTGAAGCAGAACCCAGAGAGATTACACGAAACATGCCGCCTTTCATCCAAGATGTATAAAAGATGATGTCATAGTTTGGAAAGAGAAAAATGGCTGGATTTGTCCCGTAGCAACAAACTCATTCAGTACCTTTGTAAAACTCAACAAAATCACCACAACAAATGCAGCTCAGAAACATGGATACTGACAAAGCATTGAAAGCAAACACTGAAAAGGACACAGACTTTCATCAATAGATGCCTCATGCACAGTTATTCTCTATTTGAGATGGTCTGACAACTGACAAGGCTAACAACAACACTCTCGGGGAGGGCCAAACAGCTTCCAGGGGAGAGGGAAATCAAGAAAAAAATGGAGATGGATTGGTCACACACACTAAGAAACAGTCACCCATGTTGTACCTCCAAGGGTAGAGAAGAAGAAGACAGCTTAGAAATGCCTGATGGCTAGACCTTGAAGTGGACACCAAGAAGATGGGCTACACCTTACAAAAAACAGGAGCCAGTGGAGAACCTTTGTCGATGACCTGTGTGATGGCCCAGCAAGTATAGGGGCCTAAGTACGTAAGTAAGGACAAATCCACCTAAATGCCAGTGTGGTGAATGAAGCCATTTGTGTTAGACTAAGTAGAACAGTGCCCGGCAGAACAGATCAGTGTGAGCAAAAACACAAGCCAGTGGGATACAGACACTGGCGCCCCCTGCAAGCAGTGAGTGTGATACGAGCATGGCTACTGCCACAGTGGAACTATGGGTAGTGACCTCATCGATCCAGCGGTGGTGAAACGCCTGCGTTACACTGAGACGAGAGTTCATGTTCACTTTGAGAAGACGTCTTATCAAGTCTACCGCTGAAAACAACCAGTAGCAAAAATGGTTACAAAATAACACGATATTGTAACATGTGAAATGCAAGTTACATTTTTAACAACAGATAATTTTAGATGAGTGTCGCCATCTATCAGGTTACGAAATGTACCTACATTGAAATCCGCTGGATTTCTCTGAAAACCAGCTTAGCGTCAAATGGATAAGTTTGCCATTCTATTTTTTACTTGCAAGATGAACACAAAACCTATATACTTATAAAATTTTTTTTTAACAAATTCATATAAAAATGTCATATGCCCGTATACCTTCAAAAGTCCATATTGTATATGGGAAATCCATGCAAAGAAGCAGCTCTGGATTATGTTACATCAATGTTTCTGCATGTCTGGGATCTGGACTTCAGCAAAAAAAATTATCAGAGCGAGCGTTGATTACCATATAGTTGTTGCGGGGTGCAGTGCTTATGCACATGATACGTGTACTGCCAGGAATATATCTAAGATATGTGGGATTTGGTAGCCACAGTTCTTTCTGTGTACATGTTTTTATACAGCTCTGATTTTATGCAGATTCTTTGCTGACAATGAAACAATAAACTACACAATTATAACAATTTAAAAATTCATGTTGAAAACATAATCAAGTTATGAAAATATTACTATGTTACTAAGCCGCGAAATAAATTGGTGGAATGCTATACAGTCTCAAGAAATTAACAAAGTAGATATAGACAATTGTGCTTTTAGCTTTTAAGTGTTTACTCTGTATGTGTCTTTCTTTCTATGTCCTGTCTTCAGGGCAGGGCATTGGTAGGATTCACACTTAATTTATGTCATCAACATTCACATGGTGAAATCTTTGTTTGATTGGTGCTGCCACGTTTTGGATGCATGGAACGTTGAGGACACAGTGGCTCCCCTAGTGACCAAAAATAAATAACTTCTCTGTGATAAAGAAGTTGGCCGAGGTCAAAATTAAGCTATATTTTTTACAATGTTGCATTCAATAACAAAGTTAAAACACTTAAAAAATATATACGGATATATTACACTTGAATGCACATTTACTAGAATATTATTATTAACACATGCTATACTAGCAAAACATAACGATATACAGTCATAAGTTACATACCCCTGTGATTATAACAATGGCAAAATCCAACAGAGAAAAACACAAACATACTTATGTGACCAGACAAACTAAAAAAGTGTTACCAGCAGAACAATAATATATAATGCCTACAAAAATTACACTACAAATATTTCAGATACAGAAAACGATACGGTTTACATCATAACTTATTCTTTTCACAAATATACCATTCGTCATCAGTGAATCAAATCAAACCAAATTTATATATACACCGCAGCATAATTGTGGATGATAATATTAGCATTGACACCTGTCAGAACATCACCTACCTTCTGGTGAGATTTCATTCCAAGGAGTGGGCGGATACATAAACGCTGCATTTTGTATTTGATCTGCAATTTCCTCATCTTCATTGAATGGGAACGTCCCACTCAGACTAAAACAGAACACAATCGTTATAATTATTACAATTACTATAATTATTAAACGAAACGAGGCATTTGCACAGTGACATACATTTTGATGGAGTTCATTAAGAGGTGCAATAACACAGTCATGGTGATTTTTTATCAGATATTCGTTAATTGAACTGATACCTCCGAGTCAAATTCAGGTGAATAAGATAAGTTCTGATTAATTATACAGACATCAGTGCTAAATGCTTCCTCGTTGGGAGCTTTTCTCCGTCATATATATTCCCACAAGTAGGGTCCAAAACCACAATGAGAGGAAGACACCTTTAAAGACAACCAAGTAATTCTCTACACAAAATGAACCATTATAGATGTACTGGAAACTCAGGTACACTGGGATTGCTGCATTGTGCAACAAAGTTTTATTGAAATATATATATTACACCTACACAAGAATTTCTACACACTGCCAAAAATTCACATTTGTGATGGTAAATAATGACACCACCTGGGTAGACAATATTTGGGTGCCATCACCTTCCAAAAGATTACATAACATTTAGAGAACTGAAATAGGCCAACTGATGCTGTTTATTGCAAAGTGGACTGCTTATCATGCAGCCACTCTGGGAAGTTCACATTAACAGTAATGTGAGCTCCTCAAAGCAAGCCAGGCAGGAACTGAACACATGTACAGCCCCGTCTGACAAGTTTCTCAGAGCCCACATTCTACAAGCATGACAACAACATATAGACATCAAGAAGTCATCATGAACATATTCAGAGAATACAGACATTCCACCACCAATACACAAACGTAATTACAAACACATGAGGCCATTTCACCACAGGATCACCCACAAACCTGTGACCACCCTATTTATGCTTTATTTTACAACAAATGACTCGCCTGACATAGATAATGACATGACTTACCTGACATAGATAATGACTCCGACTGACCACATGTCCAAGGAGCGGTTGTATCCTTTGCTCTTCAGCACCTCAGGAGCTGCAAGGGTGAGACAGTGAATACAGTAAGGCATGTCCTGTTTGTAGAGGTGCACTGCTAGAAGGCCTAAAACTGTGCATAATCATCCAGTGTTGGGATGAGCTTTCATGAAATAACAGATTATTAATACAATTTTCCCAATTCTTGCGAATGCTTTGTCTCAGGAAATAATATAAGTAAATATGTTATTGTTTGTTCTCTCTGTTTTTATTCCAAATCTGTGTATGTGTGAAATGCGATAGCGGGCAGGGTAATGAAGTGTATCATTGGGGGCCGAAAGTGAGCATTTATGGGCAAATTTTCATAAAACCAACATGGCAGCTGACAAATCTTGTGTCCCTATAAGAGTGGGAAAGGAAGAGGGAGAACTCACCCAGGTATGCGGGTGTTCCTACGACTGATCGACGGAAAGACTTCTCGCCGATGATTCGGGCAAAGCCAAAGTCACACAGTTTCACCTGCATCAAGCAACGTATGTAGTGAGAACCAGCAACAGTCCCATATATATATACATATTATATATATATATATTATTGTAGTTATACTGTAGTCTAATTTTATTTATCTTTTTTATTATTTCTTATTTGAATGTAACTATTGACAATTTTTATATAGTCTTAGAAATAAAATAATATATATATATATATTTAGTCAAATGTAAATACTCCTGAATTCTGGATATGAGTGTATAAATAAAGTGTATTATTATTATTATTATTTGTTATTATTGGGGAAGCCATGATGGGAACAGTTGTAACTTGTTTTGCAAAGATTCAATAATAGTAAAATAACCAGAAACCTTTTGCACAGTACATGTTTGTATGTGCATGCGCACATTCAATCTACATGTTTGTATGTGCATGCGAACACTCAATCTACATGTTTGTATGTGCATGCACACACTCAATCTACATGTTTGTATGTGCATGCACACACTCAATCTACATGTCTGTATGTGAATGCACACACTCAATCTACATGTCTGTATGTGCATGTGCACACTCAATCTACATGTCTGTATGTGCACGTGCACACTCAAACTACATGTTTGTATGTGCATGCACATACTCAATCTACATGTCTGTATGTGCATGCACACACTCAATCTACATGTCTGTATGTGCATGCACACACTCAATCTACATGTCTGTATGTGCATGCACACACTCAATCTACATGTCTGTATGTGCATGCACACACTCAATCTACATGTCTGTATGTGCATGCACACACTCAATCTACATGTCTGTATGTGCATGCACACACTCAATCTACATGTCTGTATGTGCATGCACACACTCAATCTACATGTCTGTATGTGCATGCACACACTCAATCTACATGTATGTATGTGCATGCGCACACTCAATCTACATGTCTGTATGTGCATGCACACACTCAATCAACATGTCTGTATGTGCATGCACACACTCAATCTACATGTTTGTATGTGCATGCGCACACTCAATCTACATGTCTGTATGTGCATGCACACACTCAATCTACATGTCTGTATGTGCATGCGCACACTCAATCTACATGTCTGTATGTGCATGCGCACACCCAATCTACATGTCTGTATGTGCATGCGCACACTCAATCTACATGTCTGTATGTGCATGCGCACACTCAATCTACATGTCTGTATGTGCATGCGCACACTCAATCTACATGTCTGTATGTGCATGCGCACACCCAATCTACATGTCTGTATGTGCATGCGCACACTCAATCTACATGTCTGTATGTGCATGCGCACACCCAATCTACATGTCTGTATGTGCATGCGCACACTCAATCTACATGTCTGTATGTGCATGTGCACACTCAATCTACATGTCTGTATGTGCATGCGCACACTCAATCTACATGTCTGTATGTGCATGCGCACACCCAATCTACATGTCTGTATGTGCATGCGCACACTCGATCTACATGTCTGTATGTGCATGCGCACACTCAATCTACATGTCTGTATGTGCATGCGCACACCCGATCTACATGTCTGTATGTGCATGCGCACACTCGATCTACATGTCTGTATGTGCATGCGCACACTCGATCTACATGTCTGTATGTGCATGCACACACTCAATCTACATGTCTGTATGTGCATGTGCACACCCGATCTACATGTCTGTATGTGCATGCGCACACTCAATCTACATGTCTGTATGTGCATGCGCACACCCAATCTACATGTCTGTATGTGCATGCACACACTCAATCTACATGTCATCTACCATCTGTATATAAAGTTACATGGTAAAATCCTTGTCAGAAATTGGTGCTACCACCTGTCGGATATATGGAACATTAAGAGCACAATGGTTCCCCCAGTGACCAAAACAAAAAGAAATAACCATGTGTGATCTAAATTGAGAACGTAGTCAAAACTCTGGTACATTTTAAATATTTTTTTATTGATCTTCTCTTCAATCACTGCTACTTCCTGTGACACATCAACTTTCTGATGCCAGATAATGTAATAACAGCATTCACATACACCTGTCTGAACTG
The DNA here is from genome assembly GCA_033239005.1 of Lamellibrachia satsuma. Lineage (NCBI taxonomy): Eukaryota > Metazoa > Annelida > Polychaeta > Sabellida > Siboglinidae > Lamellibrachia > Lamellibrachia satsuma. Next base: position 5,614,042 of record BSQZ01000044.1, on the reverse strand, counting down.
TTTCAACAACAGTAGGAATGAAAACACATATTTTAAACAACGTTGGGTTGGCATTTCAGCCAGACGAAATGGGATTTCAGGTGTTTACTTTTCATCTGGTCTGTAGAATGGCATCCCACCTATGGGAATGGCATCCCACCTATGGGAATGGCATCCCACCTATGGGAATGGCATCCCACCTATGGGAATGGCATCCCACCTATGGGAATGGCATCCCACCTATGGGAATGGCATCCCACCTATGGGAATGGGATCTCACCTATGGGAATGGGATCTCACCTATGGGAATAGGATCTCACCTACGGGAATGGGATCTCACCTACGGGAATGGCATCCTACCTATGGGAATGGGATCCCACCTATGGGAATGGGATCTCACCTACGGGAATGGGATCCCACCTATGGGAATGGGATCTCACCTATGGGAATGGGATCTCACCTATGGGAATGGGATCTCACCTACGGGAATGGGATCTCACCTATGGGAATGGGATCTCACCTATGGGAATGGCATCCCACCTATGGGAATGGGATCCCACCTATGGGAATGGGATCTCACCTATGGGAATGGGATCTCACCTCTGGGAATGGGATCTCACCTATGGGAATGGCATCCCACCTATGGGAATGGGATCTCACTTATGGGAATGGCATCCCACCTATGGGAATGGGATCCCACCTATGGGAATGGGATCCCACCTATGGGAATGGCATCCCACCTATGGGAATGGGATCCCACCTATGGGAATGGCATCCCACCTATGGGAATGGGATCCCACCTATGGGAATGGGATCTCACCTATGGGAATGGGATCCCACCTATGGGAATGGGATCTCACCTATGGGAATGGGATCTCACCTATGGGAATGGCATCCCACCTATGGGAATGGGATCCCACCTATGGGAATGGGATCTCACCTATGGGAATGGGATCCCACCTATGGGAATGGGATCTCACCTATGGGAATGGGATCTCACCTATGGGAACGGGATCTCACCTATGGGAATGGGATCTCACCTATGGGAATGGCATCCCACCTATGGGAATGGGATCCCACCTATGGGAATGGCATCCCACCTATGGGAATGGGATCCCACCTATGGGAATGGGATCTCACCTATGGGAATGGCATCCCACCTATGGGAATGGGATCTCACCTATGGGAATGGCATCCCACCTATGGGAATGGCATCTCACCTATGGGAATGGGATCCCACCTATGGGAATGAGATCCCACCTATGGGAATGGGATCTCACCTATGGGAATGGGATCCCACCTATGGGAATGGGATCTCACCTATGGGAATGGGATCTCACCTATGGGAATGGCATCCCACCTATGGGAATGGGATCCCACCTATGGGAATGGGATCTCACCTATGGGAATGGGATCTCACCTATGGGAATGGCATCCCACCTATGGGAATGGGATCTCACCTATGGGAATGGGATCTCACCTATGGGAATGGGATCTCACCTATGGGAATGGGATCTCACCTATGGGAATGGCATCCCACCTATGGGAATGGGATCTCACCTATGGGAATGGGATCTCACCTATGGGAATGGCATCCCACCTATGGGAATGGGATCTCACCTATGGGAATGGGATCTCACCTATGGGAATGGGATCTCACCTATGGGAATGGGATCCCACCTATGGGAATGGGATCTCACCTATGGGAATGGGATCTCACCTGTGGGAATGGGATCTCACCTATGGGAATGGCATCTCACCTGTGGGAATGGGATCTCACCTGTGGGAATGGGATCTCACCTGTGGGAATGGGATCTCACCTGTGGGAATGGGATCTCACCTGTGGGAATGGGATCTCACCTATGGGAATGGCATCCCACCTGTGGGAATGGCATCCCACCTGTGGGAATGGCATCCCACCTATGGGAATGGGATCTCACCTGTGGGAATGGCATCCCACCTGTGGGAATGGGATCTCACCTATGGGAATGGGATCTCACCTGTGGGAATGGGATCTCACCTATGGGAATGGGATCTCACCTATGGGAATGGGATCTCACCTATGGGAATGGTATCTCACCTGTGGGAATGGGATCTCACCTATGGGAATGGTATCTCACCTGTGGGAATGGCATCCCACCTATGGGAATGGCATCCCACCTGTGGGAATGGCATCCCACCTATGGGAATGGGATCCCACCTGTGGGAATGGCATCCCACCTGTGGGAATGGCATCCCACCTATGGGAATGGGATCCCACCTGTGGGAATGGTATCTCACCTATGGGAATGGTATCTCACCTGTGGGAATGGTATCTCACCTGTGGGAATGGGATCCCACCTATGGGAATGGTATCTCACCTATGGGAATGGTATCTCACCTGTGGGAATGGCATCTCACCTATGGGAATGGCATCCCACCTGTGGGAATGGGATCTCACCTATGGGAATGGCATCCCACCTGTGGGAATGGGATCTCACCTATGGGAATGGCATCTCACCTATGGGAATGGGATCTCACCTATGGGAATGGGATCTCACCTGTGGGAATGGGATCTCACCTGTGGGAATGGTATCTCACCTGTGGGAATGGGATCTCACCTATGGGAATGGTATCTCACCTATGGGAATGGCATCCCACCTATGGGAATGGGATCTCACCTATGGGAATGGTATCTCACCTATGGGAATGGTATCTCACCTATGGGAATGGGATCTCACCTATGGGAATGGTATCTCACCTATGGGAATGGTATCTCACCTATGGGAATGGGATCTCACCTGTGGGAATGGGATCTCACCTATGGGAATGGTATCTCACCTGTGGGAATGGGATCTCACCTATGGGAATGGGATCTCACCTATGGGAATGGTATCTCACCTGTGGGAATGGTATCTCACCTGTGGGAATGGGATCTCACCTATGGGAATGGTATCTCACCTATGGGAATGGCATCCCACCTATGGGAATGGGATCCCACCTATGGGAATGGTATCTCACCTGTGGGAATGGGATCTCACCTGTGGGAATGGGATCTCACCTATGGGAATGGTATCTCACCTATGGGAATGGCATCCCACCTATGGGAATGGGATCCCACCTATGGGAAAGGTATCTCACCTGTGGGAATGGTATCTCACCTGTGGGAATGGGATCTCACCTATGGGAATGGTATCTCACCTATGGGAATGGTATCTCACCTGTGGGAATGGGATCTCACCTCTGGGAATGGCATCCCACCTATGGGAATGGCATCCCACCTATGGGAATGGGATCTCACCTATGGGAATGGGATCTCACCTATGGGAATGGTATCTCACCTGTGGGAATGGGATCTCACCTATGGGAATGGCATCCCACCTATGGGAATGGGATCTCACCTATGGGAATGGTATCTCACCTATGGGAATGGTATCTCACTTGTGGGAATGGGATCTCACCTATGGGAATGGCATCCCACCTATGGGAATGGCATCCCACCTATGGGAATGGGGTCTCACCTATGGGAATGGGATCTCACCTATGGGAATGGTATCTCACCTGTGGGAATGGGATCTCACCTATGGGAATGGCATCCCACCTATGGGAATGGGATCTCACCTATGGGAATGGGATCTCACCTATGGGAATGGTATCTCACCTGTGGGAATGGGATCTCACCTATGGGAATGGCATCCCACCTATGGGAATGGCATCCCACCTATGGGAATGGGATCTCACCTATGGGAATGGGATCTCACCTATGGGAATGGTATCTCACCTGTGGGAATGGGATCTCACCTATGGGAATGGTATCTCACCTATGGGAATGGGATCTCACCTATGGGAATGGGATCTCACCTGTGGGAATGGTATCTCACCTGTGGGAATGGGATCTCGGAAGAGAGAAGGACATTCTCCGGCTTGAGGTCGCAGTGCACGATGCTCTTGTTGTGAAGATGTCGCAACGCAACAAGGATCTGTAACACACAGTGATCACCACTGAAGTAACTTCACTTGTATCTTCAACTATCAGATGACTGTTTTAGATGTGCATTAATGTGCAAGTGTGCAAATATTTCACATTTGTCTCATTAAAACACTAGCCGCTCTAAGTGGGTGACCCTCTCTGAAAAGAGGGATTTTAATGGTGAACATTAAATTGTTTTCTTAATGGTTGCATGTGTGGACCTCTCAACAGTGGGACTATTGAACAATATATAGTTTATATATGTGTATGGAATGTCTTGATAATATCATTGACCAGTTTTTTGGTCACAAATCTCATCTTAATTCCAAGCAGCTTGACACTGGGCAAACATAAGCAGAATTTACAGTACAACTTTGTGGACCCGTCTCGTGGTTCGAGTTTTGTTGGATATTTGAGGATCAAAGTTTGAGTTAACAAAGTTATACTGTTGTAATTGATTCCAGCCATGTGTTTGTGTAATAATGTGACTATGTTTACATGTGTTTGCATAATGCTGTGACTATGTTTACGTGTTTGTGTAACACTGTGACTATGTTTACATGTGTTCTTATACTTGAAACAACCCTAACTAGGACTAGAAGTAACTAAGTGCCCACAATATGTTACACATTTACCCCTGTGTGAGATGTTTTACCCCCCCCCGGCACAGACACCATATAAGAAGGAGCAATGGCTTTTGGTATTTCATCAATTTAAAATTATCTGAAACTATCGTCACTTTCTGCAAAAACAGAGATATTTATTCCAAACTGTTTTTTCTACCCTAAATACTCGACGGTGCCCACTCTGACTTTTGTATGTCCCTGTTCATGATATAATACTTAACAACTCTGGTTTGTTGTGCCTGTGAGCTAGGGTTCCTGATCCAGTAAGTTCTATCCAATTCTTATTTAATGACCTACTCGTTCAGGAAGTGAGCACTAATTGATCCATCACCTTCAGTCATCAAATTACAGCATCTAAACACACCAGCTGTATCAAACAAAACTGCACAAATAAACATGCCTTTGTTTCATTCTATTGTCCCATTAACTAATGTGAATATTCGTTAGTATTCATTCACATTTGTACGACAAAGGTTAAAGAATCACGTGTCATAAACTTGCAACACATTTCCATTATATTTTTGGGAAGTCAGCCAACAATAGCTATAAATACGCCTTCTGTTGATTCCAATAAAAACATTTAATGGTGAACTTGGCAATGACACAAGAACTAAATCACTAACGCAATTGCCCAAAACAAAGTTACCTGAACTAGGATTATGTTCTGCGTATACATCACCAGTTATTACCACACATGATTAATCTGAGTTACCTATTATTGCCTCATAAATAGTTAATACATGCCCACGTTACCGGGTCTCTCCAGCAATAACAGCGGTGCTGGACACTTAACAGAGAGTGTATTTACCACATTAACAATTATACATTGATACATACACACACACACACACACACTGTACTGAATATCCTATTGTGTAGGTATGCTTCAGTGATTTTGGCATGAGTCCCTTCTGTCAGACTGAGAAAGGTTATAGTCCATGTATCATGCTCTTTGGGCAAACCAGCAAATATAACTATCTTGACATTGCAGAGTGACATATATTTAAATTCATAAATTGACACCCTTCAACCATCCAACCATAAAATATCTTCTTTAATCTCCCAGTTTTAAATTTACTTTCAAATAAGTTTAGCTGTGTGGATTTTTTGTGAAAGAGACATGGCTTAGTAGTTCAACTTCAACAACACTGTTTCTTAGATATGTTCCATACATAAATAAAAATATGATACTACAAAAAAGGTCATGTCTGTTATATGAAGCAACTGGTACCAAATATCATAATACGTCTACACAACATTTCAATCAGCTTAGGTCATTAAACCCAATGACATAAGCAAGATGATTAATACTCCTGGCTGATAACATCATATTATTATGTTGACTGTCCTCTTTGCAACATAAATTTAACCATTGGGTCAGCCCTCACATCATTTCTTCGATTATCCCAAAAAATTGCTAACTTTCTCAGATTGTGAATGAATTACTTCAAAGAATTTACAACGTTTCTGTAAGCCATATATTGACCAGGTTCCCCTGGCTGGCCGCCAGCGCAACCAAAACATATCCTAGAGGATGTTACACACACCAGGAAGACTAATATAACAATCTCGATACTGTTATGTTATTTCAAAGCTGTCAACAATTAATTGGTCCATTTTTGTTCTAGGCTGACAATATCATATTTCTACAGAGTTAATATTTTTGTAATGTACCAAATCTACAATACAAGTCAATCTCATGAAAACCGTAAGCTGAATGCACGACACTGTCTTGAAACGAGTAATCCTATACTAGAGGTTCACCATCGGACAAAGTCATACTTAAACTCAACTTGTCCAGCACACAATGACATGCCACGGGTGAAAAGCCAGAACATAATTGCATAGAAAACCTTGACTGAGCACCAAATACAATGGGCAGCCAGCACAGTAAGCCAGATCTATTTAGAGCAAATAATGACCAGCCAGTGCATGTCAAGAAATATCACAGCCATAGGCAAGTTCAGTGTAAACTAAATGGCTGGTGGGTCAGAAGCATTGGGACAAGTGTGTGTATAAACTAAACAGTTAAATGTAGAAACTGAACAGTTACGTGTATGAAGATGGTCGATATGCGATGATATCACTGCAAAGGGTGTTATCATTAAGTTAACATTTGGCAGCTGATTCTCTCAACGTTTACCAAGAACTACACATACAGAACCAAATCATGAGGTATGTAAATACCAGCAGATACATGTTTGATATTGAATAGATATACTGTGGACTTCGCTTAGCAGTATCAGTCGTTTAGTAGAATCAAATATATTGGCTGGGAAGGTAATCGTTCCCTATTCCCGCTGTAGGTAATCATTCCGTATTCCCACTGTAGGTAATCGTTCCCTATTCCTGCTGTAGGTAATCGTTCCCTATTCCTGCTGTAGGTAATCGTTCCCTATTCCTGCTGTAGGTAATCGTACCCTATTCCCGCTGTAGGTAATCGTTCCCTATTCCCACTGTAGGTAATCGTTCCCTATTCCCACTGTAGGTAATCGTTTCCTATTCCCACTGTAGGTAATCGTTCCCTATTCCCGCTGTAGGTAATCGTTCCCTATTCCCGCTGTAGGTAATCATTCCCTATTCCTGCTGTAGGTAATTGTTCCCTATTCCTGTTGTAGGAAATCATTCCCCATTCCTGCTGTAGGTAATCGTTCAATATTCCTGCTGTGAGTTAACCAGCTGTTCAATAAAATCAAACTGCTTTGGCCTGGAGTGATCTTATTAGGAGGTTCCACTGTATCTGGTAAATAAAATGCACTGTGTTCTGTTTTCCATGAACTCATATAAGGTATATGTTCATCTGTAAAATGCAGTCACCTACAAAATTATCTTCTCTGAGTTACACCATAATTCAAATACAGCAACACTTTAGTTCAACAGCCAAGCAATTAAGTGTTCTTCATCATATGAAAAAGTCTCACAAACACATTACAATTCCATAGCAAAACAGTCGTGATAAACATTCAATAACATTGCCTGTCTTGCCATATAATAGCTTAAATGTTAGCAGTCTCAGAAAAATGCTCAGCTATATAAGAAAAAAATAAAAGGTGAACCCTGTAAGCCATGGAACTAGGTAAGGACCGTCTGCCAGGTATTGTGCACACACACACACATACAGCATGTGTCAAAGCCAGGCTGATTGTTCCTGACACAAGACAAGTCTGTGCATGATTTCTTGTCAAACACAGCTGTGTACAACGTACATGCCATAGCCAGGTTGCTCTGAAGCAGTACGCCGTGTTGGCTAAGGCAAAGTAACTTGTATGTTTAGACTTCTGGGTGTAGCATGTGTTGGACAAAATCTGAGTGTAAACCAATGCTATATCAATGGTTGGTGTTCTTTAGTCAGTTTGTATATATCTGTTCTTGTAGAAACAGCAGCCATTGAAGTGTCACTGTTATGATGTATATTAATCATGAGTCATTACAATGAACCGTAGAACATGTCTAGTGGTAATGGATGGTTGGTATATGTTTACATACATGTCTAGTGGTAATGGATGGTTGGTATATGTTTATATACATGTCTAGAGGTAACAGATGGTTGGTATATGTCTACATACATGTATAGTGGTAATATATGGTTGGTAGATGTTTACATACATGTCTAGTGGTAACGTATGGTTGGTATATGTTTACATACATGTCTAGTGGTCACTGATGGTTGGTATATATTTGCATACATGTCTAGTGGTACTATATGGTTGGTACATGTTTACGTACATGTCTAGTTGCAATGGATGCTTGGTATATGTTTACATACATGTCTAGTGGTAACGGATGGTTGGTATATGTTTACATATATGTCTAGTGGAAATATATGGTTGGTATATGTGTACATACATGTCTAGTGGTAACGGATGGTTGGTATATGTTTACATATATGTCTAGTGGAAATATATGGTTGGTATATGTGTACATACATGTCTAGTGGTAACTGATGGTTGGTATATGTTTACATACATGTCTAGAGGTAATGGATGGTTGGTATATGTTTACATACATGTCTAGAGGTACTACATGGTTGGTACATGTTTACGTACATGTCTAGTGGTAACGGATGGTTGGTATATGTTTACATACATGTCTAGTGGTAATGGATGGTTGGTATATGTTTACATACATGTCTAGTGGTAAAGGATGGTTGGTATATGGTTACATACATGTCTAGTGGCAATGGATGGTTGGTATATGTTTACATACATGTCTAGTGGTAACAGATGGTTGGTATATGTTTACATATATGTCTAGTGGAAATATATGGTTGGTATATGTGTACATACATGTCTAGTGGTAACTGATGGTTGGTATATGTTTACATACATGTCTAGAGGTAATGGATGGTTGGTATATGTTTACATACATGTCTAGTGGTAATGGATGGTTGGTATATGTTTACATACATGTCTAGAGGTAATGGATGGTTGGTATATGTTTACATACATGTCTAGTGGTAATGGATGGTTGGTATATGTTTACATACATGTCTAGTGGTAAAGGATGGTTGGTATATGTTTACATACATGTCTAGTGGCAATGGATGGTTGGTATATGTTTACATACATGTCTAGTGGCAATGGATGGTTGGCATATGTTTACATACAGTTTAGTGTTTTTTCCAACAATTGGCAATGCTCCATTAACTGTTTAGTTTATATATATATATATATATATATATATATATATATATATATATATATATATATATATATATATATGTTGTGTTTACTAGACTCGGATGGTCTTGTGAGTCCTCATTCAAGAAGTCAATCTTTTTCAGAACATTAGTTATCCCCAAACGGACGTTTCTATGCTGACATTGCAGTTAAATTGCATTTTAGCATGATGTGTTCAGGCTAGATTACTGACAAATAAAATAGTCCTCAGTTCTGACTTATTTGGTTAATTATTGTAGACAGCCGCAATTACCTTTTAATGACATTGACCTTTTATACATTTATTTAATACATTAACTTATTTTATACATTTCCTTTTTTTATTTTAGAAATTATTTGTAATTTTTTATTTTAACTTATTTTTACACTTTTGGTGCTTCTGAGCAGGTCTTCGCCAGGATACACAGTTTATTATAAAGATTTAATAAAACTGTTATTATCTTGTTTCTAATGCAGGTGAAAATGTAATGTCCGAGTTACTAAGACAACCACGAGGACACCCAGAAGGGATGACCACCTGTTGAAGGCAGGGATTAGTGAGCACATAGCCAAATACAACTGGACAATGGATTATCAGAAGAAAAAGCTGTTGACCCAGAGTGTGGCCTACATGCAGGCTCACCTCCAACTGACCACTGACTTTTTGAGTGCGCTCAAAGACAGCGATGTCCTAACGGCAGAAGAGGTCAGCACAGTGCAGGTATGTAGTCAGCAGTGTTTTTAGTAATAATAATAATAATGTTTTCCATACGGGCACAAATTGCATCACACTGAAAAGGAGACGGTGAAGTGGCTCTTCAGAATGACTAACTACCAGCGAAAACAGCCCCGATTTAGAAGAGGAAATGGGGAAGACCAAACTAAGAACTGAAGCCTGCTGGACTGACACAGAGCACAGTGGCAAGGAGAGTCGAAAACAGAGGGAACTGGCAAGATCTTGCATGAATCTTAATGTGCCACACTTGGGCACAAAGATAACAATAATTTATTTAATAATACTGATATTGCAACTCCTAGTTTCTAGCCTTTCCTCTAGAACAATCTCCTCTCCTTGTGGCCCCGGGCTAATGTGCTAGAGATCTCACATCAGAGCTGATTGGAACCCCACAAGTTAGCAGGCAGCACAAACCAGCATGTTGGTCATGTCCTGAAGCTCACTACTCCAATCTGTGGGCAAATGGCACTGGACAGATCATGCTCATTAGCCTTGGTAGACAAGTGATCTAGAAGATGGACACTCCAATCACAAACCACATCAGCAGGTTAGCCAGGGCAGCTCTGCTTAGTGGTTGTGATGACCTAATACTTCTGATGGTTCAATATGATAATTATTGTTTGCTGAGAGGGTGGATTAGCACCTGTCCAGGGCTCTGCGTACTTTAAGGGTCTCTAACCAGAATACAAACTGGTACAGTATTAAACAATTGGGTCAACATACTGAATTGGGAACAACTAGCACAAGCTCTAAGTGGACTTTAACTCAAGGCTTCTGACTTAAAAAGACAAGTTTGTGTGGCTTCACTGCATTCAGGAAGGGAATAGCTCAAACATACACAATGTCATAAAATATTTGACTATCAGGCTATCTGGTGTCAATACAGCTACACAAATGTGCGCACTTTGTGTTTTATATTAAAAACATACAAAACTTTGTTGATCTTGATGCTTGTAAACAATTATTTGTGTTAAATTCATATAAATCAACGATTAAAAAGACCTGAAGTAAAAAAAATCATAAATCAATTATTTTTTTGGAGTGATTTAAATCATGATTTAAATCAAACAACCCTCGTCATAATAAAGAAAAATCATAGATTAATTATAGGACATAACCAGACATAATATGTTCTGCAGAAAGACGACACAGCGAGTGGCAAAGTGCTAGAACTGGTGTGTCTTCTGAAGCGCAAGGACAACCGCTCCTACTCCTGCTTCATTGACCTGCTCGAGCAGAGGAGCTGTCACAATGTCACGGCCTTATTCAAGCCGAAGAAGAACGGAGGTAATTAGACAACATGATGCAATGGTGCAACATCTTATTGCACCAGGTGTGACCCGCTGGTCTCATGAGGCAGTGCTTGTGTTCACTGCTTCAGTTCGGTAAATTGCCATCATGAAGCCTCGCCTTTTTAGCGTTCAACGTTTGGTGTCCAGGTTATTTTCTAGTGCTCTGAGCCAATGTTTATGGAGAAGGCTATCTCTTCCCGTATTTATTCAGTAGCATGGACTACTGCAAGAAATTAAATTGTTGTTTTGCAATTTTTTTCTAAATAATTCATATCTGAACAAGCAGCTTAAATTTATTTTTGAATGATAAATGTTGGTTCAGCAAGTCTCATTAATTTGGCACAATAGAGAACATCTGTAATTCTTAAACAAACCTGTAATTCCATATAATTTATTTTACTTCAGTGTTAGTAACAACAGAAACATTAAGTGGGTGTTGACATTTCTTATTGAACATGCTGTGTCCAAAACAGGCATTGTTATTTTATTACAGTTGCAGGGGTGAGCCCAGACAAAAGAACTATGCAGCTACTACAAAGTGAACTGTCCGACATTCCTGAGGGGAAACTCAAAGCCTTGGCAATGCGCATCGTCCCCAAGGAGCTGTACAAGACAGATATCAGTGACCTGCAAGACAAACTCGCAGCCACCAACCGTGCTCTCGAGTCAAAGATGGCCTTGAGACAGAGGTCAGACCTGAGCAACGATCAGGCGACGCCTGGCCGAGCGAGCCGGCTGAGTACACCAGACTCGCCAGCAGGAGGTGCCACCGGTCGAAGCAGCATCGCGAAATGGGACATACCGACACTGGAGGATGAAATGCGTCAGATGTTGCGTGATAAGGACAGCGTGATATTACGGAAAGACGAGGAGTATGCAAAACTGAAGGACATTCTTGACGAGACAACGCAGGAGTATCAGGACACATTGGAGTTGAACAGTAAATATCTTGATATCATCCGCCAGTTGAATCACATGCAGGTGCAGATGATGGCAACGCCGCGACAACAGCAGGAGCTGACAGCGCTCGAGGAACAGCTGGCGCAATCACAGGCGAAAGTAAAAGAACTCGAGTTGGAGTTGAACACGGTGGCCTCGGAACAGGATGAGAAACAGAAGGAGCTCGACAAGTTGCAGCGGCGAGAACGCAAATACAAAGAGACGTTGAATCTGAGTGTGGATGCCGATGAGGAAATGATTCAAACGCGGATCCTTGAGATCGTTGAGAGTGGATCAATGAGTACGACTGAGTTACAGAAGATCAAGACGGAACTCGCCAAGATGAAGCAATCAAAAGCCGTGGTGGAAGACAGACTGAATATCCTTATGAGAGAGAAGGAGAAGATTGAATTCCACATGCGGCAGCAGAATCTAACACTCAAGAAGATGTATCGCCGACGAGATGCCCGTGACACCATCGAGACAGCGCACTCGATGCTCACGGCAAATGTAGGTCCACGCGTCAGCGCGGAACTTCGGCTGCCAGCAATTGATCGCAGCCTCAATCTGGAGATAATGAACAAGACAACTAGTCGCTACTGCATGTTTTGTCGCAGCGAGTATCAACCACAGAAGCCGCAGGTTTGCAGGGTGCATTTCCGCGCCCTCCGTGGGGGCAAGTGGACTTGTTGCAAGGATGAGAACCACCGCAGTGCGGGGTGTCTTCAGCTGCCCCACTTCTACATAGAGATCACTGTCGACAAGAAGATCTTCCTGACAGATGGCGCTCGTTACATGGACATTACATGATCTCTGTAGGTCACCACAGTTGATTTTTTATATTAATAGTTTGATATTAAGTATTAAATTATCAAAAAGTACAACATGTTAAAATTTGTTACTATTAATGTGATTCAATGAGCAATCATATCACAATTTTTTATATTGACAATGGTTTCATTTGTGGCTTAGTTTGTTTGTTTCCCCGTAAAAGGGGGTACAAATGCAAGGCTCTATGGGATACCTTGATATATTGCAACCATTTTGTTGGGAACTATGAACCCTGAAGACAATTTCATCTTTGTTTTTTATTTATTTAACTGTTTATATTAAAATAAAAAAACATTTAAGTAAAAACATCGTATCTGAATTATAATAAATCATGATTTTTGCAACCGTTCTGATTTATGCTATAAAACTTAGCATACATGAATGTAAGGCCTTGAGATTTAAATGGGCGGTGTATATTTTCAAGCTGGCAATGGCAGGGCTGTAAACATTGCTATTTGTGCCAACAAATTTTAGATTTAAGGCATATAACTTATAAGCAATAATTATTTTAATGACACTATTGTTCTTGGTTTATGAATTTTCTGATAAACATCTGCCTAACATAATGCATATCTGAGTTTAAATTGACGGGCAGGTGCAGGGGGCAGCTGCATGGAGGCCCAAAGTGGCAAGGAGCATTACATGTTTTTGATGGGGGCATGACCCCCTAAATCCACATGTATGTATGAGAACATAGTTGGCAGAAGGGTTTACCTGTGAGACAAGGAACTTGGTGAGTCTCTCTGTGAGGCGGCCGCGCGGACTAGACAAGATCATCTCCAGCATGTCTCCCTTCAACTTCTCCATCACAACAAAGATCTGTTAGGATAGACATACACATCTTCAGGAATGTCTGTCTTGCGATCCCTCATAAAGGCTCATTTACATGAGTTAGTTGGCCTATTTACATGAGTTAGTTGGTCCATTTAATGAATTAACTGCCAATTGGTCGGCTGATATGGTGTCACGTGCTATCGCAGTGCAAGAGTTGTTCTTGTAAACACCCTCGCTAGACTGATTAGCAAAGCCAATTTGTGGCTATAAAGTCAAGTTTGGGCTGGTTCCAATTTGGGGGACAGTCAACAGTGATTTTGACACAGCAGCCAATGCGGGACTGACAGCAGATGCACCCATCATGACTTTTCATCAAAGTTCAAGTCGGGAAAAGCGCAAGCCAATAGTTCGCATTCAGTGTCTATAGTGTTGCCCGAACAAATTGGTGAAAAATAGCTCATGCAATAATAAATAAGATTATAATTAAAATATGAATATTGATTACAATAACCTGCACTAATTAATAAAAAAGAAAACTGGGGAAAAATAGCTCATGTAATAATAAATAAGATTATAATTAAAATATGAATATTGATTACAATAACCTGCACTAATTAATAAAAAAGAAAGAACCACTGCTATAACAATGTCACATGTCAAATAACAATGTCAATACAATGCAGACTGATACATTAAGTAATCCAATAGAAAGACAAGGGGAAAGAGTAAACCCTACATACCCTCTCCGGGGTTTCAAGCATCTTCTCGAGGTCAACTACCCCAGGATGGTGAAGGTTCTGAAAAGACAAAAGTCAATTTTTTAAATGCTGTGAACAAAATCATTCACACAAGTCACATCACATGACAACATGTGACATTCTACATGATATTTACATCATTCAGATCTGAAACCATGCGTAAGCAAGACCCTCTGCATTCCAGACAAACCTCTAGAATTCAAAAGTCTGGATCTTGTATAATTACATTATCAAAATCTGTCCACAATGAACGAATGTATTTTTTTACAATGGATAAATATTTGTAATGAACACTTGTCCATAATAGACAACTGTACATAACATGGGTTAATGAATAACTGTTCATAACATACAACTGTACGTAATAGCCAACTGTCAACAACGGACAATTGGATATATAATTACTGGATGTATTTCCCATTTCTATAGTTTTCTCTTGACACGTACATTTCACTATATTACAACCAGACCAAGAATAATCATACATACAATATTCCACATTATACAATCGTGACAACTGAGACAACAAATTCACATACATGGAACAACATAATTGTCGATATAACTACTGTGCCGCCCATACTCACCTGTAGAATGGCGACTTCATTCTTCAGCTGAGCCTCCTGCTTGGTCGGGAAGCGCAGTTTGTCTATCACCTTGATGGCAACTTCCCGTTCTTCCGTGCGATGCTTACCTGCGACGCGATTTATCAAGATCGATTTAACAAGATTGCCATTCAAAGCAACAAACTCCCAGTTGACAAGTGGACAAGGAAGCCACTGGCTTATCGATAATAAAAAGTTTCATCCATGTTTAGCCCAGATATCAGATACAAAATGTGAGAAACAAGTACCTGTCAGTCTGACAAAACGTGTAACATGGATTGTCTTTAGCTGTGGTAAAATGTAATTTTAATAACAACTATGATTTTCACTGACACTTAGTTGTTGAATACAATAAAACTGTATAACCAATATGTTATGCAGTCTAAATGGTTGGTTGCAACATGTTTACAAATCCCCATGTAATTTACTTATTGTAATTTTACGATGGATAACCAAAACATAGGAAATATTACCTCCATATACAATTCCAAATTGGCCAGAGCCAAGAACATCATCTGGGAAGATCTTGTAGAGTTTAGCGATGTCCTGCAAAAGGAACAGGCGAAGGTTTTTTCAGGGTGGTTCATTTTTATGATAACGCAATTATATTTCACATATCCGAGTTATAGTTGCCTTGCGAGACTTTCACCTATCTAATCAATATCGCTTCCTCAGTATATATACGAATGACATCCTGATAGGATGACGTCACCATAGACATCAACATTTCTGGTTTTCACCATACTTAATTGATAGATACCAAAGAGTGAAGGCAGCCAATTGTTTTTCAGCAACTCTACCCACTTCATGTGGTGTTCCTCAGGGTTCTGTTCTTGAACCATTACTTTTAACTATTTACACTACTCCACTCAGCTCAGTTATTCAAACCCATAACTTGGACCATCATCTATATGCGGATGATAAACAGTTTTACCTTCCCGTGGCTACTCCAGATACAAATTGTTCCTTAAGCAGTTCATAATCTATAAGCAGTTCCCGTTGTAAACAGTAGGATTGGTATGCTGTTGAGCTATGGAGGATAAGCAAGTTTAAAGTTTACGGTGAAATGTTGCTATATTTCCTACAGACTTAACACTAACAAGGAGTGAGTTCCACAGAGTCGGTGCAGCAACTGAAAAAGCTCTAGTTCCGACATTTGTCTTAACACTGGGAACAAAACGTAGATTAGAACTAGAAGATTGAAGCTGTCTAGGCTGTGTTGCAGGAGTGAGCAGTGAATGTAAATATGCTGGTTGTTTGGATGAAAGTGCTTGATAGGTAATTGTGCAGATCTTAAAAATAATGTGATATCAGACAGGGAGCCAATGCAATGAAGTGGTGCGGAGTGAGGGAAATGCGGAGACCAGTAACTACACTTGCCAAACAATTTTGCACACGTTGAATTTTCAAGATGCCCTTGAGAGCAATATTATGATATACCGGCATATACCGGCGAATACGACGAAGGTCACGAATGTGATAGCAGCAACGACAAGTTTGTGAAATATGCTGTCTAAAATTATTATCAAAAGTGACTCCTACATTCCATGCTGAGAAAGGCTGTGTGAAATTCTGACTCAGCATAGGTGTTGGGAAAAAAACAATCAAGTTTACCACACTGCTTTTGTGTACCAATAATAAGAAACTCTGTTTTATTTGCATTTAGCTTTAATTTGCTGTCAGTCATCCAGTGGAACACATTCTGGAGACAATCCCTGAATTGGTTTAACACCTTTTGTTTTGGTGCACTGCTGAGCTTGGGCCTCCTGAGGATTTTAGTGCAATAGAATTATTTTATATATTATTATTATTAACAAGTCTGCCCTCACAGACTATACAACCACCGAGGACCATTTAATAAGGGGAATAAAATTGGTAGATAGGGAGTCCCACAAAAGGAGAAGACATGTGAAGGAAGAGACCTGGATACGCAAGAGAGAGGCATTGATCAACCGAAATGAGGGGACTATGAGCTTCCACACATCTATCATGTCATCCTACCAAGGCGTCATTCGCACTGAGGAAGCCATGACTATATCTACATGACAATCTCTACAAACTTTTTGATATGTAAAAAAAGAATTGTATTATTATGAATAAAATATGCTTCTAATATAAAACCAAATTATTTGACTACGTGACGTTTCTGAGATTGATCGGCCATGTTTCCCGAAACGAAGATGACAGAATAGTCAAAACAGCCTTCAGATGTTAGGCAAAAAAGTTTGCGACCAAAAACAACATGAAGGAATATTGTGAAGGGGGAATTACAAGAAATGACCCTCAGTTGGTGCCAGGCTCCTGAGCAGACTGCAGATAAAAATAGGGTTTAAGAAAGAACGTTTGCTATGTCCTACCAAGAGAAGAAAGCAGATTAAGTACGGCTATTAAAAAAAGAGCAGATAGTCTGGTACTTCACAGCACAGAAGGAGAACTACCAGGAGAAGAGAGGTAGACAAAACTGGGATGGATTGACAACAGCTAGCATTGGACACTCTGTGAACTTGAAGTAGCTATAGAAATTGTAAGATTAAGTAATTAATTAATAGGAGATGCCTGCGAAAGGCATAACTGAGGCTATAAGCATATTCCATCAGGTCTACAGCATGCCTATCCACTTTTTGTCTTAAATTTATAGGAAACACAGGAATTTGTTAACAAAATATCGGAATATTTGTGGTTGTGCCATCTACTGACACAAGTTAACGATAATTAGCAACTGCCTACTTTCAACATTACATCACAAAATTCGCCAATTTTGGCCAAAGAAAATGTTGTAGCGCTGAAGTGATCCACAAGAAACCTCCAAAATTATTATGAAAATACAGGAATGTTTTGAAAATTTAGGAATTGCACTTCAAACACAGGTAAACACAGGAATGCTGCGCACAAAATGGTGCGATGCTGTGGGACGTACAAGCCCTACATTCTGACTCACCGTTCCCGTCGTTGATCCACGGCTTATCCCCCTTCCAGCATCTACAACAATATGATAAACACAACACAATACATTACTGTACATACACAATACAATCCAACACAATACTATACATACACAATACAATCCAACACAATACTATACATACACAATACAATCCAACACAATACTATACATACACAATACAATCAAACACAATACTATATATACACAATACAATCAAACACAATACTATACATACACAATACAATCAAACACAATACTATACATACACAATACAATCAAACACAATACTATACATACACAATACAATCAAACACAATACTATACATACACAATACAATCAAACACAATACTATACATACACAATACAATCAAACACAATACTATACATACACAATACAATCAAACACAATACTATACATACACAATACAATCAAACACAATACTATACATACACAATACAATCAAACACAATACTATACATACACAATACAATCAAACACAATACTATACATACACAATACAATCAAACACAATACTATACATACACAATACAATCAAACACAATACTATACATACACAATACAATCAAACACAATACTATACATACGCAATACAATCAAACACAATACTATACATACACAATACAACACACTATGCAGTTTTTCTTAAGGTCTTTGAGCAATTTGCCTGTATGAAATCATGCTTGGTCTTCATGAATTGACTTTGATCATTAGATTGGGTAACTTATAAGTGTGGATACTTTTGTTAAAATCATTTAAAGAACTGAAATGGATCATTAGATCAGGTAACTTATAAAAGAGTGCATTTGTTAAAATCATTGAAATAATTGACTTTGATCATTAGATTGGGTAAATTATAAAAGTGTGAATGGCCTTATATTATACCTTTGCCCTATTTTTCTAATAAAAAAACTAAATTAATTTTATAGCTTGCCCGATGATTTAGTCAAAACCAAATAAAATAATTTATTTGCACAAACTCTGTGCACTGTTATGCCATAAAACTTTGAAGAGTTATAACTTTTGCATATTGTAGACAATACTAGATAGGTTCAGTTTTTTTACAAAATGAGCCTGAAACAAAAAAAATCGAACCGCAGATGGAGCTTTCCCAGTTGGAGGAGCAACCTACTTGCGTCTCCCTTGGGACTGTGACGGGCAGTGACAGGCATTAGGGCCTGTCTGATTGCGTTCTCCCAGGAGCGGGCCTGCTCCAGTCCGACCCCGCTCTCCACAGACGTCATTGTACTCTCCTCTTGTCCGCCACAGGTCGGGTCTTCTCCCACGTAGTACACTGTGCTGTTGATCCGGAACTCGAACACGTGCGGGTTGCGAGTGGCATCAATGCTCTGCGGCGACCTCGCTAGCTCCACCTGGCTGATTTCACTCAGTGGTACGTCCTGGTGGTGAGACGGGAAACGCCTTAGAGTCAACACATGTTCACTGGCTGGTCTTTTAATATTTTTTTTTTCACAGTTGTTTTTACCTTTTTTTGTGATGTTTCGACTTCTTTCATCAGATTGCTAGTTGGTGGCATGATAGTCATATTTAAATGTCGTCTAGCGGTAGTGAATCTGATGAATCTCTTCAGAACTTTCACCATTCTTGTCTGCTTATCTTAGGTATTTACATGTGCACACTGCACGTATCTCGGTATCGCAATGGGCGTCTCTCAGTCCATTTTATATAGTGGAAATACTGAACTATTAAAACTCCATCCTCAACTGATTTAGCCTGTCGCGAATCCAGTTCGTCTCGCCGATCACGCGACAAAGTTACAAACTTTCACCAAGGATGAAATTCCTGAGTTTTCAGCGTTTTCCATACTCACTTGAATTAATGGTTGACCAATAATTTAAATAGTTTGTCTGATGATTTCACAAAAAAACTATGTACAAAAGTTGCAGTGGATACTAGGTAGGTTTCATATTTCGCAAAATTAATTAGAAATGAGACTAGCCCAAAAAATTAATTGAGGAGGGACCGTTAAATATTTTTGGACAGTACAACATATTTGCAACATAATGTGAAAATTAACAAATACATAATGTGAATAATAAGCTGTTTTTTTAATGTGGTTTGTAAATATCTAAACCTTTGACAATGTTTAAAACTTCCTTCAAATTCCACTTAATATGTGCTTGTGCAATTTATCATTGCTGAATCTTATAAATATCTATACTTCTGCTTTACAGATGCTATAGGTAATTAATTTTCAAACAATAAATATTTGTTAAAAGCTTCGACAAAGCATATCATATATAAATGTGGTTTAGCATCAATGTCAACACGACAGTGTTGTGGTTAGTTGATTGGTTGCCTTGTCTTGCCATATTCACTCACCTTAAAATAGCGACTTTCATTCTCTTTTTGATACATTGTGATTGATTTTGTGTCCAGTTTCCAATAATGGCGTTTCCTCTGCAGAAAACATCACATCAGTAGAGCAGAATAACATGACTTACACATGCATATAACGTAAACAATAATGCAGTAAACCTTAGGGGTGATCTCAGAACACAATATTTGTTTGATGGCGAGGCAGCCGGGGGGTCAGGAGCTACTTCTAAAAAAACACTGTTTATTTTGCAATAATAGCTCATAATGTTACAGACCTGAAGCACTTGTAGGTAGTTGTCCATCATCACAGCTGAATATGAATGGTATATGATGGTCAGAGAATGAAGGATGACCGTCCACAGGTAAACAAAGTGGGGAAGGGGGGTTTGAGGTAAACAACAATATGTTGTCCCTGTTTG
Source organism: Lamellibrachia satsuma (assembly GCA_033239005.1). Taxonomy (NCBI): domain Eukaryota; kingdom Metazoa; phylum Annelida; class Polychaeta; order Sabellida; family Siboglinidae; genus Lamellibrachia; species Lamellibrachia satsuma. The sequence continues at coordinate 5,593,172 of BSQZ01000044.1, read as the reverse complement.
GACCATCCTACTTTTCTTGAACCATCCTACACTTGGACCATCCTACGCTTACACGACAGTCCCTCTTTGTGAAGTGGACCATCCTACACTTGGACCATCCTACACTTACACGACAGTCCCTCTTTGTGAAGTGGACCATCCTACACTTACACGACAGTCCCTCTTTGTGAAGTGGACCATCCTACACATACAATATTGTCCCTGTTTGTGAAGTGGACAATCCTACACATACAAGATTGTCCCTGTGTGTGAAGTGGACCATCCTACACTTACAAGATTGTCCCTGTTTGTGAAGTGGACAATCCTACACATACAATATTGTCCCTGTTTGTGAAGTGGACCATCCTACACTTACATGATTGTCCCTGTTTGTGAAGTGGACCATCCTACACTTACAAGATTGTCCCTGTTTGTGAAGTGGACAATCCTACACTTACAAGATTGTCCCTGTTTGTGAAGTGAACCATCCTACACTTACATGATTGTCCCTGTTTGTGAAGTGAACCATCCTACACTTACAAGATTGTCCCTGTTTGTGAAGTGGACCATCCTACACTTACAAGATTGTCCCTGTTTGTGAAGTGAACCATCCTACACTTACATGATTGTCCCTGTTTGTGAAGTGAACAATCCTACACATACAAGATTGTCCCTGTTTGTGAAGTGAACAATCCTACACATACAAGATTGTCCCTGTTTGTGAAGTGGACAATCCTACACTTACAAGATTGTCCCTGTTTGTGAAGTGAACCATCCTACACTTACATGATTGTCCCTGTTTGTGAAGTGAACCATCCTACACTTACAAGATTGTCCCTGTTTGTGAAGTGGACCATCCTACACTTACAAGATTGTCCCTGTTTGTGAAGTGAACCATCCTACACTTACATGATTGTCCCTTTTTGTGAAGTGAACCATCCTACACTTACAAGATTGTCCCTGTTTGTGAAGTGGACCATCCTACACTTACATGATTGTCCCTTTTTGTGAAGTGAACCATCCTACACTTACATGATTGTCCTTGTTTGTGAAGTGGACCATCCTACACTTACAAGATTGTCCCTGTTTGTGAAGTGAACCATCCTACACTTACATGATTGTCCCTGTTTGTGAAGTGGACCATCCTACACTTACAATATTGTCCCTGTTTGTGAAGTGAACCATCCTACACTTACATGATTGTCCCTGTTTGTGAAGTGGACCATCCTACACTTACAAGATTGTCCCTGTTTGTGAAGTGAACCATCCTACACTTACATGATTGTCCCTGTTTGTGAATTGGACCATCCTACACTTACAAGATTGTCCCTGTTTGTGAAGTGAACCATCCTACACATACAAGATTGTCCCTGTTTGTGAAGTGGACCATCCTACACTTACAAGATTGTCCCTGTTTGTGAAGTGGACCATCCTACACTTACAAGATTGTCCCTGTTTGTGAAGTGGACCATCCTACACTTACAAGATTGTCCCTGTTTGTGAAGTGAACCATCCAGCCTTCGCGGATGATGTTTGATCCAGCTCTTTTCGTGTTCTTTACTGACTGAACGACCCGCATCAACGGAATGTTGTTACTCTCGTTAGGACTAGAAGAAAAGCATGAGATAATCAAATATAACAGAAATGGCTAACTGGCATTATTTGTTAAAGCTAAGTTCTTACATAGCGCAGTATCCAGTCCTTAGGATCACTCAAAATACTTTACTGGCAGTCAAACTTGACTTCTCTGGGAAGCATTCAGCCACACTGCAATTACAGTGCAAGACTACTTGTTCATATGTATCCACTTCTATCTATAGCCACATACTCATTTATAAAGCTGAATGAACCAAGGCAACATATACACATAAGTGCAGACTACTGTTAATTTTACTAACTGAAAACCTCTCCAAAGTTGACACTTTTTTCCTGGCTCGTAATAAACAAATTTCACATCACAGAACAGTTATTAATGTTGTTCAGTATCGTATCTAGTGAGGCAAAATGGCAGGTTGTTACCTGAGAGGTGGCTTGTGGTCCGAGTCCTCGTCATCCTCCTCTTGATCGCCACTTAACGGCGACTGTGAATTATCAAGGTCGTCTACAAGGTCAGTGTCGTTCATGTCCATTCCTGGACAGGACTCAACTACAAGAGGATATAACATGTCACTAGACAACTATAAGAGAATATGATGCAGCACTCGACAACTACAGGAGGATATGACACATCACTAGACAACTACAAGAGGATATGACACATCACTAGACAACTACAAGAGGGTATGACACATCACTAGACAACTACAAGAGGATATGACGCATCACTAGACAACTACAAGAGGATATGAAACATCACTACACAACTAAAAGAGGATATGACGCATCACTAGACAACTACAAGAGGATATGACGTATCACTAGACAACTACAAGAGGATATGGCACATCACTAGACAACTACAAGAGGATATGACGCATCACTAGAAAACTACAAGAGGATATGATACATCACTACACAACTAAAAGAGGATATGACGCATCACTAGACAACTACAAGAGGATATGACGTATCACTAGACAACTACAAGAGGATATGGCACATCACTAGACAACTACAAGAGGATATGACGCATCACTAGAAAACTACAAGAGGATGCGACGCATCACTAGACAACAAAAAGAGGATATGACACATCACTAGGCAACTACAAGAGGAAATGACACATCACTAGACAACTACAATAGGATATATCACATCATTAGACAACTACAAGAGGATGTGACCATAACAAAATATGATGCTTCATTTAAAAACTACAGTATACAATGCATCGTTAGACCGGTGCTACAACCCATGGTGTGCAACTATCATTCAACTATGTTGTACTAACTATTCTAAACAGAAGGTCCATCAGTAGGAAGAACACTATAAACTATTCTCACAGGGACAAACAAAGACAACAACATCAGTGGGTATCTGGAATTGTTTTCAGTCACTGAATATTAATTTCATTGTACAAACTGGCCAATTTGTTCTTACTCAAACTGACAAAGATATGACCAATTACTTCATGATCACCGTCAGATCAATCAACTTTAATTTCAACTAAGGTAAAATATGAATTCATGTAACTGTGACAGCCATGCAACCATGAAGACTTACTGCTGCCGGCAACCCACTTGACTTCACCCTGGCAGTTCTTGGGGACCTGAGGTGCACACTTCTTGTGACAGTTGAACTTACAGTCTGAAAACACAAGACACTCTGTGAATGATCATGTCTTCTCTTCCAATGTAAACATTGCAAGCACGCAGACCACTGCACACCAATGGGGCCTTAATTGCCTATCTTTGCACTGCAGACCCTGTCTGAAGAGCTCCTTGAGGCCTACCTTTGCAATACAGGCCTCATTTGAGCCCCGAGGCCTACCCTTGCATTTGACACCCTGTCTGAAGAGTGCCCTGAGGCCCGGCCACCTTTGCACTGAAGGTCCTGCCTGAAGAGCCCCCTGAAGCCTACCTTTGCACTGAAGGCCCTGTCTGAAGAGCCCCCTGAGGCCTACTTTGCACTGAAGGCCCTGCCTGAAGAGCCCCCTGAGGCCTACCTTTGCACTGCAAGCCCTGTCTGAAGAGCCCCCCTGAGGCCTACCTTTGCACTGAAGGCCCTGTCTGAAGAGCCCCCTGAGCAGTTTCTTGCACAGTTGACACACGGTGGGACGCTTGTAGTTGTGCACCACAAAGGTGTGGGGCACTTTGATGCGCACCGCATACTCCTTCTCCAACCACAGGGGTCGACCGCTCCATGATTTGGGGCGACTGTTGTGTGAATCCATCGAACTGGTTGTGGGGATACTGAGGCTTGACTGAAACACAGGGACATGACTGATAAACAACATTACTTGACTGAAATATAGTAGCATGACTGATAGACAATACTTGACTGAAACACAGTGACATGACTAATAAACAAAACTTGATTGAAATATAGTTATAAGGCTGATCAACAAGAACACTCAACTGAAATATAAAGAAAAGTATGATAAACATTATTTGACTGCAACACAGTGACATGACTGATAAACAAGAAAACATGACTGAAATATAACTACATGGTTGATTACCATGAAGCCTTTACTGAAAATTATGATACAACTGATAAACAAGAATACTTGATACAACAAAACAGTGATTCGACTGATGTGCATATGTGACATTTACTGGACTGAAACATGACATTGGACTGATACTTTATTGAAAGACATTGAGATTTCACTATGACTTAAACCAGACGTCATGTTCAGGGGCGTCCACAAGCTTTTTTTCAGAGTGAGGCAAACAATTCTGCTGTCTGTCGACCAGAAATCTTTACACTTACCAAAATTTCTACTTTCAATGAACAATAATGATATAACTGTATATAATTAATTAACAAATATACTAGATGATTTACTTAACACAAATAGTAAACAGTCTACTCGCCATAAGACCTACATTTTACAAACATCCAGATCCAGGGGGGTACATGCCCCCCCTTGCCCCCCCCCGGTGCCCATGGTCATGTTACTTGACTGAAATGTCACAGATGTGCCACCCACTTAATTGAAAAACCAACAAGACTTGACTGAACAACATACTTTACTGAAAGACCACAATACTTGGCTGAAACACCAAGGTTGAATGAAACACAAAACAAAACTGAACAACCAGACATGACTGAAGCAAAGTATGACTTGACTGAAACACAGTAAAACTGAAACAAAGTGAGATCCAACTGAAAGCTTACTGATTGAGGATATGACATGAAAATCAGTTGACATGACATAAAAATCAGCTGTGAAATACAACATAAATATATATATATATATATATATATATATATATATATATATATATATATATATATATATATATATATATATATATATATGTATATTTATATATATATATATATATATATATATATATATATATATATATATATACTAAATAAAATAAAATGTGTAATAAAGGAATGAAGAGACATGATTTAATAAAACAGCACTGACACTTGATTGAGACTTTCCAGAAGTACCAATTTGACTGAAACTTGACTGAAACAACAACAATACAATTTCATTGTATTAGTTACACATCATTCAACAGTTGAGCTGGTTGTTGATATACTAACACTTGACTGAAACACAGTGACTGAAATGACTGATAAACAAGGTGACTTGATTAAAACACAATGCGACATTACTAATACTTAACCCATACAACACTACTTGACTGAAATGTGACTTAACTGACACAGCTAATACTTATATTGACATCAGGCCTGGCTGCAACACTATAGGATTGACTGAAACACTACAAGACTTGGCTAAGACATCAGACTTGCGTGGAAACACCGACATATTTGGCTTAAACAACTACCAAAAACTAGGCTGAAACACGATAAGATTGCCTGAAATGTCAAACCTCACCAAAACTAAACAAGACATGACTAGAACTGTGAAAGAAACATAGGAAATAAATAAAACACTAAGAATGTCATAACAAAAGTAACACACTCTGGAATTAAATTCAATGGAAAACAGATTATGACTAATAGCTAACAACTAGTGCAAAGAGTAAGATGTACTGTAGCCATCTCCATTACTCAGTGATACACACTGAACACAGAAGTGATAGGACAAAATGTCCTGAATCTCTTAAATCAATAGGACACAATGTCCTGACTCCACAAAAACAATAGGACATTCTACCACGAAAGATGCTCATTGATTTTGGTTGCACTTTGAGACTTCAGCAGTAGTAGTAATTAGTTCAGCTTACAACATGCAATTCAGTTTAGTTATAAAGAACAATACCAATAAAAATTAGTTTTGCAGTTATTAGGTGAAGAAATGTTATTCTTCCTTCACATACAATCACATATTGCAATCAGCACCACTTTTAATGATTTGGCACATTGGTAACAAATTAGATGTTGGAATAGATCCAAAGATATTGCCTTTTTAATATGGTACAAATTCGATAAAATTGTGTATCTCGTATACAGGCAAAAGACTCTCGTTTTTGTGTTTTCGTTCAATAAATGTATGATTATAATGGCATATTTGTATATATTTTAATAATTGTTTTCAGTGTATGTGCGTACGTGCGTGCGTGTGTGCGTGCGTGCGTGCGTGCGTGCATGCGTGCGTGCGTGAAGCCCCTGCACATCTGCCCAAGTTGCTGGCTAGCGAGGGCGTCCACAAACAACACTCCCAACTGCCCTCAACAAAGATCTGCAGGAAGTCAGCAAGTGTATTTGAAACCAGCAAGATCTAGACTGGCTGAGATCACATAACTGAAATCAATGGATGAAATGCCAGAACATCTTGAAAGTGCCTAGTAACAGAAGTGTTTCGAGCACGCACCTGGTGGATAGTGACCGCACTAATGGAGCGCCACTTGGACAGTTTTCACGCTAGTACCCCAGCAGCTAGTGAATTAAATTTTTTTTTGTAAAACAATGCACTTAATGCTTAGTAACCGAAGTACTTTGCTTTTTAAAAACGTCTATTATTGCTGAAGTGCCTACTTCAGGGCCAAAAATAGACGACGCATTAGCATGAATTGTCGACGCAGCCGAATAGCGAGTAGCCGAACTAACAAATTGCGGAGTTTGGTAAAAAGTTGTTCTCAGTGTCCGCAGTGACAAAAAAGAAAGGATACATGACCGCTCCGACGATAATTTTATCGGACAAATGACCTGATCAAGGCCATATCGATAGGACATTTTCAAGTTTAATCTGTCTATGTCCGAGCCCAATGTGCATCACTGATTACTGTCCGTGGGATGTTATATTGTTTGTTAGAAGGCAAACTATTCATTCAACAAATAGCAATTGTCTGTATGCACGGAAAGCTGTTTAAAAAAACTGTATTCAGAAGGCAAATTTGATAGCAGCAATTATATAGGTTTGCCCAATCACCCACAGTGGTCGTGCTGTGTTTCTGACAGTGGGTGGGGTGAAAGTTATTAAAGGTATAGAACAAAGTCTGATCTTTTATCATAAAGTCATGTCATACAGTATCAATTATATTTATTTTAGTACCCTGACTGGCCAAATGTTTTTTAATGAACCAAATTTGTTTATATAATTCCACCGCTATCTGTCTATAAATGTCGACCTTACCATTACAATTGCTTCATTTCAAACAAATCAGACACAATTACAAATCTTCACAAAGGGTCAATTACAATGATGCACAGATTAAGTACAATTACATTGTTTTATAAAAAAAAATTACATGCTTATTTTTAAAAACGTTTTACATGAATTCATACATTTCCTGCTGCCAGACGTGTGATCAGCTACACAGTGGTCAACTACAATTACACAGTGGTCAACTACAATTACACAGTGGTCAACTACAATTACACAGTGGTCAACTACAATTACACAGTGGTCAACTACAAATACACAGTGGTCAACTACAATTACACAGCATCATAACAGCTTGATTACAACATTTAAAATGTTTCAGTTATGATTACCGTGTAATTAAATAAAAATTACACAATTACACCGGAACCCATCCCTAGATATGTGGTTGCTAAGTAGTGAGGAATAATGACAGTGCAAACGTGGGAGTTGCCGCTAATGGTTACGATAAGCTACAACTACAGCAATAATGCGAGTGTCAGATGCAAGTGTTTATGATAAGTAAAGCAGTCAGACATAATGGAACTAGCCTGGAACTAAACTGTACAAAATAATCAACCCTAACACCAAAAGCCATTGCAACAACCTAAACGTTACTAATAATTAGTCCAGTGGCTTAAGGAAGCAATTGTGACACACCTTTACTAAAGCACCATAATTAGCACACATATTGTTTAGGTCTTGACCTTCACTTTACTTTAACCTAGGCACCCCAGCCCGGGGCACCCCCTCCAGAAAGTCTGCTAAGGACCTAAACAACTTCTTCTTCTTCCCCTGGCTCCCTTGCGGGGTGGGGTCCAAGTCACTTGATTGCCTCTTCCACTTTCATTGTTAAAGTTCTCCATTTCCATTTCCTTAAGGACCTAAACAACATGTGTGCAAAATTTGGTAATTTAATTAAGTGTGTCACAATCTCATCAAAATTTAACCTTAAGCCACTGGACTAACATTAAATGTGCAATATGTAAGTAAAGCGCGAAGGGATATGACTTAACACTGACACTTGACTTGGAAGAAACTGCACACAGTTGACTGAAACTTGACTGAAACAAAACACAATTCAGCTGCATTAGCTGTTGATCATTCTGTTGTAACTTGACTGAAACAAAGCGAAGATGTGAAGTGTTTATCTGCAAAACACAAATATGACGCTTATATCCGCAAACCACAAATATTAAACGTTTATCCGCAAAACATGAAGATGAAGCAGCACAAAATAAACCATCCAAAACAATTTATGTAATTTTGACATACAATGCATTTTGTGGATAAATGCTTCATATGACTCAAATACAAAAGTTGACTGAATAATTTGACAATTACTGGACCAAAACAAAACACTTGAATGAGTTTGTTGAAGTGGAACGAGACACTTAGATTTAACTCAGATCATTATATTGACTTAATTAAATCACTTGACTAAAAGGTAAAGCATCAGAGAAGCACCACGTGACTTGGTTAACCATGTATAAGACACATCAACAAAACTTGACTGAAACATCAAACATGACTGAAGCACTATAAGCTTTGGCTAATACATCAGACACGACTGAAACACTATACGAATTGGCTAAAAAAATCAGACATCACTGAAAAACTACAAGAATTGGCAAAAACATCAGACATAATCGAAAAACTATATGACTTGGCTAAAACATCAGACATAACTGAAACACACAAATTTTGCTGAAACATTAGACATGACTAAAACACTTAAATTTGGCTGAAACATCTACTATGACTCAAACATAACATTTAAACAAAACACAACAACACAGAAAGTTACATTCTAGACAGAAACATAACATTCGTCAACAAAAACATAACATTTGTCAACAGAAACATCATACATGACTGAAACAAACAAGATTTTACTGTCTCAGTGACTGAAATTTTATAGCTTTTGTCTTCTAGTTCTGATCCATTTTTGTCCCCAGAGTTAAAACAAACATCGGAACCAGGGCTTTCTCGGTTGCTGCACCAAGTCTTTGGAATTCACTCTCTCTTGGTGTTAGGTCAGTAGGAAACATAATAAAATATTGCGGTCATCTGAAGACTTTTCATTTTAACCGTGCTTACACTCCGTAACTCCCTAATATATTCATTAATATGTTGATAACTCTAATTTCGTGTAACATTTTTGAGTTTGCCTAATCCTTTTGATGTGCCTCCAAGATCGGGCTGCAAGAATTTGGTGCAATAGAAATTTTCATACTGTATTTTATGTTCTCTGTTCAAAATGCAATAAACTACAAAACAACATGGTTCTTAAAAAAGTTGGCGGAACAATAACGATACATTGCAACCAGTAAAAAGAAGAAGCAGATATTATTTCGATATCAAGTAAATAACTAAAATGGAAACATACCAAAAAAAAACAGAACAAAATTAAAAAAATTACGCCTTAGAACCGTAACAGGGTTTAAAACGTTAAAGTGTGTGATTTTAAAATAAAATAGCACTGACACTTGATTGAGACTTGGCAGAAGCACCAACTTGACTGAAACTTGACTGAAACAACAATGCAACTTAACTCAATCAGTTAATCATAATTAAAAGAGAAATTTCACTGAACCAGCAGGGACACGTGATTGGGACTTTTCAAGAGCAGCCACAAGACTTCAGAAATAAAAGTCACAACCTCCAATGGCACGCCGATTTCAACACTGGTAATACTAGACTTTCAACATGTCCACAAATAAGAAATATACTTTATACTTTCAACATATCTTTTTCCATCTATAACTGTTTTAAGGTGTTGCTGACTTGTTCTTGCCTTAAGAAACTGTTGATTTAGCCCATCACAAATAAGGTTTGTTCATATTCAACTCTGTAGTGTCTGAATGGTTTAAGTAAAATGTGCAGTCAATTTAACAAAAGAGCGCATACTATTGTTAGAATCATCGAAATATCTGACTCCAATCAACAGATCAGGTAACTTGCAAAAGTGTGAATAGTCTTATGTTATAGTACATAGAACCTGACCACTTTTGCCATTTTTATGCAGAATTTTGAACAGACCAGGTAAGAAATAATTTTATATTTTATCCAACGATTTCGTCAAAACTAAATAACCAATTTGCACAAACGACCTAGCATGTCGTAGTGGATACTAGGTACGTTTGAATTTTCGCAAAGTGAATCTGAAATCAGACAAGCGAACAAATCAAATTGAGGATGAACCTTTAACTGCTGAGATGCTCTATTGCAGATATTTACCTGAGAATTCTGCCTAATCGTGGTTTCTGGTGGCAACTGAAATGAGTTTCCTCGACTCGACCCATAGGTGGAGTGCCGTCTCCTCATGTGCGTGCAGTTGTTCGGGATTTTGTAGGCGCATCGTTTGTGGAAGTTCAACCCACAGCCTGAGGTCAACAGTTGGCAATATTCACAACATGTATGACACCTACCTGCTACGAATAACACTATGGTTGCGAGTCGTGCTAACACGCATGCGTGTGAATATGTTTGTGATGTCACTGCAATATGTTTGTGATGTCACTGCAATATGTTTGTGATGTCACTGCAATATGTTTGTGATGTCACTGCAATATGTTTGTGATGTCACTGCAATATGTTTGTGATGTCACTGCGATACATTTGTGATGTCAGTGCAAAGTTTTTGATGTCAGCGCAATATGTTTGTGATGTCACTGCGATACATTTGTGATGTCAGTGCAATATGTTTGGGATGTCAGTGCAATATGTTTGGGATGTCAGTGCAATATGTTTGTGATGTAACTACGATACATTTGTGATGTCACTGCAATACATGTTTGCTGTCAGTGTAATGTTTGTGATGTCAGTGTAATACGTTTGTGATGTAACTGTGATACATTTGCGATGTCAGTGCAATATGTTCGTGATGTCAGTGCAATGTGTGTGGTGTCAGTGCAATATGTTTGTGATGTAACTGTGAAACATTTGTGATGTCAGTGCAATGTTTGTGATGTCAGTGCAACGTGTTTGTGATATAACTGCGATACATTTGTGATGTCAGTGCAATACGTTCGTGATGCCAGTGCAATGTTTGTGATATCGGTGCAATATGTTTGTGATGTCAGTGCAATATTTGTGATGTCACTGCAATACATTTGTGATGTCAGTGCAATATGTTTGGGATGTCAGTGCAATATGTTCGTGCCGTCAGTGCAATGATGGTTGGGAAGTCACTGAGATATGTTTGTGATGTAACTGTGATATGTTTGTGATGTCAGTGCAATATGTCTGTGATGTCAGTGTAATGTGTTTGTGATGTCAGTGCAATATGTTTGTGATATCAGTGCAATATGTTTGTGATGTCAGTGCAATATGTCTGTGATGTCAGTGTAATGTGTTTGTGATGTCAGTGCAATGTGTTTGTGATGTCAGTGCAATATGTTTGTGATGTCAGTGATATATGTTTGTGATGTCAGTGCAATATGTTTGTGATGTCAGTGCAATATGTTTGTGATGTCACTATTGTATATTGCCTGATTCATGTAGGTTGGTTGCAAGGGGCAGGATGCTTCTTTTAGAGAAACCCTCAGATTGTGTGATCTTTGTCTTTCACAACCATCACAACTATCGCATCAATTAACTGCTGCTATTGTTGTTATGCTATTTCTGTATTCAATCTGTTTAAAGTCAACAAATATAAATGGCTGGTGAACATCAAAAAAAACTTTATTTAGTAGAAATATTAGTTGAGTATATTACAATAATACAAAATACAACATATCGCAACATGTTAAGCCATATTAACCAAAGCAACCATAATATGCCACAATATGTAGATCACAATACTCAGTATTGTGATACAAATATATTGGTGATAACCATCCCTTTTAGAAATGGACCCCACCTAGTTCTAACCATCATAGAAACTAACATAGTAATTTGTGTACATTATAAATAGTAATATTATATATTCAACAACACTGCGCACTGTGACAACGTCAGCAAGTTTTATATGATCTGGCCTCTCCCACTTATCTGGGCTCAATCCCCTTATTTCCCATAATATTTAACCCATCTTCCCACTGACCTTCACACTTCAGTCCTTGCCGCACGATCCCGAACAACATCTCCCCGCAGAAGTCGCAGAAATGTGGAGATTTGTACGAGTGAACAAACAGTATGTGCGGCCTGATCTGCAGCTCCTCCATAGTCGTGTTTGCTGCAACAACACGACCGCAAAGTTACAAACGAATTCACATTCGCTTGCGTCCGATCAGAGCAAATAAATGGTTGAACTATTAAAAAGGTTGTTATCGAAAGAAAAAAGTTGCACACACATTTACAGACCTATGGAAAAATAGTTCATCGACGTACAGCTCCTACCGGTAAAGTGCATTTTGAGTATCTTATTTACAATTCAAACTTTAGACCCCAGTTATGCAATGATGAAACGTGACTGACTTATGCTTGATTGTGGGTATATACCTGTACATAATCCGACATGTGTGATATCATTGTTTTCTAATTTTAGGTTGTTCAAATAGCTCAACATTGACTAAACCTACACTGTTTCTTAAGGCACATCCTGAAAGTGTTGGTCCCAGTGACTAAATATGCCATTTTTCAGCTTCATAACTATATTCAGTGACAAGATATAAGGTTCCAAAAACACCGGAAAACATCAAATGTGATTCACGGGTGAGAATCACCCTATTTTCAATCAATCATATCTCCAAAACTATCTGGAGTTCAGGATTGACATTTTGCATAGCTCCATTCTACTACCAAAGGTATGTTTGGGATTTTTTCATTGAATCTGAGGTCAATGACCCATTTGTATTATGGGTGTACAGGGTGTATATAATATATATATAAATATATATAAATATATATATATATATATATACATATATATATATATATATATATATATATATATATATATATATATATATATATACATATATATATATATATATATATATATATATATATATATATATATATATATATATATATATATATATATATATATATATATATATATATATATATATAT
>BSQZ01000044.1:5517500-5575000 GCA_033239005.1 Lamellibrachia satsuma | reverse complement strand
ACACCGGTTTGGCATATCCAAATAAAGGCCTACAAATTAGAGTAGTTATTCATGAAAAACTACAGGAAGGTCCCAAAGCCTATGTCTGTTTTTATATTTAATACAAATGCCATGGTACATTCAGGCCAAAACAGAATAAAATTAATTTACTTCATCTAATGCTGACAAGCCACCTTAGTCATCTTTCCTGAATCGCAGCCATGTTAGGTGGTAGTGACATCATAATCCCAATGAATTATAGACAACAACTACATCATTACTCATACATTTTTAGTTGCAGAGCATAGCCATTTTTTTTTATTTCAAAATATAATTTTGCAATTCTTATCATGGATCACAGGGACAATTCTGAGGAAAATGTTAGAATATTTTGTCTCATTAAGCACACTCTATGTTTAAAAGAAACAGTTTTGCCTTAACTAATTATTATTTATTTAATTAATTAATTTATATATTTTACTTATATAAGTGTCATTTTTAAGTAGCTAATTATTATTTATTTACTTCTATATTTATATATTTTGCTATTTATTTTAGTACCTGTATATTCACCTCTGAATGGAACTTATCCAGATATACAGAGTTATATAAATGTATTTAATATTGTTATTATGACTAACCACGGCTCTGACAGCTTACCGGAGAGTACAACTTACCGGAGAGTACAACTTACCGGAGAGCACAACTTACAGGAGAGTACAACTTACAAGAGAGTACAACTTACCGGAGAGTACAACTTACCGGAGAGTACAACTTACCGGAGAGTACAACTTACCAGAGAGTACAACTTAACGGAGAGTACAACTTACCAGAGAGTACAACTTAACGGAGAGTACAACTTACCGAAGAGTACAACTTACCGGAGAGTACAACTTACCAGAGAGTACAACTTAACGGAGAGTACAGGTTACCGGAGATTACAACTTACCGGAGAGCACAACTTACCAGAGAGTACAACTTACCGGAGAGTACAACTTACCAGAGAGTACAACTTAACGGAGAGTACAACTTACAGGAGATTACAACTTACAGGAGAGCACAACTTACCGGAGAGTACAACTTATCAGAGAGTACAACTTAACGGAGAGTACAACTTACAGGAGAGAACAACTTACCGGAGAGTACAACTTACCAGAGAGTACAACTTAACAGAGAGTACAGGTTACCGGAGATTACAACTTACCGGAGAGCACAACTTCAATGAGCGTGTCAGCCACCACCTCTGATATGGAGTCGACGTGCTTGAGTATGTTAGGGTTATTCTGTTCGTGACGGAACAAGAGTATCTTGTCTTCAAGGCCGTATAACCCATGTTCAGGAAACTGAAAGGAAAATATATATTTGTACAAAAGTGTGCATTTATTCAACATTTGCACTAAAATAAACTCTTATACCAAACCATTTATGTTCCTGCAAACAGTCTGTTATACCAACTAGTCTATTATACCAACTAGCAAAAATACGCATCCCCTGGACGGGATAACCTGGTAGTTCATGCAGGACTGCAACATTTCGTGATACACAACATTATCACAGAAACACCCATCCATGCCTCGGTATGCTGCCAGTTAATATTGATGGTTTGAAATCCACTCTCGAAATTGCTACATAATACGGGCAGTTATAGTAACTAACTTAAGAAAATGTAGAAAAGACACGTGACATTGCGAACAATTGTTCATTATTGTTCACATAGCACGGCAGACAACTGTACATAATAACTGTTCATAGAATAGGTAATAACGGAGTGAATTTCTGAAAAAAATAAAACTGACGACCAGACTGCGGGGGCCGTAGATGATCCCCTGAAGGTTTAGTGCCCGAGATGCAAAGCATCTAGTAGTAACATAGTGAACATGCATACATGCATACAAACATACATGTGTGTATATATATATATATATATATATATATATATATATATATATATATATATATATATATATATATATATATATATATATATATATATATATATATATATATATGTACATATATATGTATATATATATATGTATATATATATGTATATATATATGTATATATATATATATATATATATATATATATATATATATATATATATATATATATATATATATATATATATATATATATATATATATGTGTGTGTACATATATATGCATATATATATATATATATATATATATATATATATATATATATATATATATATATATATATATATATATATATATATATATATATATGTATATATATATATATATATATATATATATATATATATATATATATATATATATATATATATATATATATATATATATACATATACATGAATAGAAACATACATACATACATGTATACAAACTCACATACACTTATTGGATCATAAAATAGTCAAGATGTATTTTGTCATCATGTTCACCATTCACATAATCAATTTATTAATCATATATATCAGTTTGGCACATTAGCAGTAGTCAGAATGTTAGACTCTTAACCAAGAGGACGAGTGTTTGAATCATCTTGCAATCATTTAAAGCCTGGCAGTTTCGTTCACTCAACATTCGTCAATTCACTCAGCTGTATAAATGAGTGTCTGGCAACAGACCAGACAATCTCAATCTTTCCTGCACCCGAGCATGGGAATACCAAAACATACCTATGTACAATGCTGGCAATCACTATAACAAAACCTATCGCAAAGACCAATGTTGTGGTAATAATTTGCTAACCAACTGTGCACAAAGAAAATCACAGACAGAAAAAAACCAATCTGAATTGCACATGGCGAAACACAGGCGCCACTGCGTTTTTAATCACAGTCCACCCACGCAGTACGGAAATATCTCATCTTATGATGAACTAATGTCCCAACACATACATCACTGTGACCACAGCCCATAAACAGCACCGAAAGCATCATGTTCAGTAGGTAACATCGCTGCGACAGCCAGCTACAAAGTCTACTTAAGATTACCAATGTCAATGGACTAATGTCATCCTGTTGACTAATGTCACCAATGGGCTAATGCCATCCTATTGACTAACGTCACAACAGGTTAAAGTCATCCTGTTGACTACTGTAACCAATGGATTAATGTCATCCTACTGACTATTGTCACCAATGGGTTAGTGTCACCCTATTAACTAATGTTTCCAATGGGTTAATGTCATATATTGCACTGCACTGAATATCCATATGGCCATTAGTAATGACAGGTTAGTCCATATCTTTAATAGAAATCACCTGTACTACAATATATAATACTAATATATTGTAATATGTTACATTACAATTTGTAATCACAATCAATGGCAATGTATTGTAATAAATTACACTATTGTATGTCTACACATAGGAGCTGATACAAGTCTACAAATACTTTTATATAATTATAAATTAGTTGGACAAAACATTCAACATATCACCTACCCACTAGAACACATTGTTACTTCTCTTGTTCTGGTGCAGACACAGAGAACGTTTAGTTCATCATGAAACTCAATTCTACAGGCAACATTATGCAGACGATAATGTAAAGTTAACTGAATTTGTGTTAAGTAAAAAAAATCGCTACCATTTTGTTGGACAGAATCATCATGAATTTAAATTTTTTTTAGATAATTGTAACTGCAATAGTAATTGAAATTACAGAATCAAACACCAACCATCGGTGCAGACAGCCACACATGATGTAGAAGAATGGTAAACAGGTTTGCACATGATCCACACACAACAAAAAACTTGTACTCTAACCTAGATTCACCACTGCCTAGCTGACTGGCTGCTACAACACTCCAGGACCTAGGAAGAAGTCACTGGACCATGGAGACCTAAACTCTTCACAGCATTAATCTACACTCAGACTGTCCTTCTTTCCAGCCAAGTAACAGGTGCATCTTGCCTCTCAGCCATTACATCGCCATTACATCTTTCAAGAAGTCAGCCTGATGACTTTACTGCAGGCAAACCAGCTGATTAGAAAACTCATCATTAATCTGAAATGAGGAACCTCAGTCTTTGACTATGCTGTGCATGAATCACATTCACGTACCACCATAGGGGATAGTTATGACAAAATCATAATCCATCCATCAAAATACAGCTGCACATGTCAAATGGTAGATTACATACACAAATCACAAGGAATGCTTAAAAACATTTCCTACTTGTCATCAGTAAAAAAAAACAAAAAACCAGATTATCTCTTTGTGACTCTGGTCATCTATTGTGAGGTACTAGTTTTTTAATGATAAGCTAAAAATGTGTGGATGATTTATCTGTTGATATGATGGCATTGAAACAGGCATTGCAGCTGGTTATAAAGCTTTTGATTTATATTAATTGCTGCTTAATTCAACACAGCTGCTTGGAGCAACAATCAAGAATTGTTTGTTGCCTGAAAGGATTAGAGATAATTACCCCAAACATTAATCCCCCCAAATATGATGGACATTTGTCATTTATCTCTCTACAAACCCTGTTCCCAAAGAAAGCCTTAAAATTATTCTAGTCACTGTTGATGCTTTCAGGCAGTGGACGTTCTGAAATGAGTATTTCAACTATGACCTAGAAGATAAAACAAGAAAACTGGATATTTTGTTGTGGTTGTCAGAAACTTGTCACCTATGAACTGCTGTAGTGTTCTGGTACTGAAAGCTAGACTGGAAGTCTTGTTTCTTGCGCACTATTTCTCAGCCACACAGCTCATTGTGGTTATATGCATGACCGTTCTCAACAATAACATGTCATTCGGCAAGCTATCCAGCTGTGCCGTCAGGCCTTAGCAATCTGGTAATTAGCTAAATAATAACAATTGTGATATAAATTAAATAGATCATACAATTGTGAAAACAAAGAAACATGAGTGCTATGATGCCCCCCTACAAAACCTTATTTCATTTAGGTGATTGTCAAATCAGGAAAGATTCCTGTCCACACATAGATTTAATTAAATCTCAACTTCTTAAAATAACCAACACAAAAACAACAAAGGATCTAGACTGACCTATTCAACTTAAGGGCCACAAAATTATAATATTTTTTTTTTTGACAATTAGAAATTTTTAACAATTTTGTTAACCGGAATTTAGATAACTCAACCCCGAGTCTGGTAAATATGACTTAACTTAAAAAACAAAACTGACCATATAATGCATAAAATCATGACGTTGATGAGATCAAGATTTATTTTACTTCCACGCATAAAAAAGTCACACAAAAATGCATGTGATTAATTAAACATGTATGGTTGCGACAATAAATTGCCATAAAAGTAATTATTCTGTTTAGTAGCACAATAAATATTCAGAACATTATCTTTTTGAAAAACACTGATGTGGCAAAGCAAAATGTGAATTCATCATCAATATGACAGTATGACTATGAAAAAGGTTCAATTGCATAATAAAAATTCCTGACTGCAAACATGCCTGATATGTTTAATGGCAATCGCAGCTGATCATGTGGCAATTATATAATATTGTTATTGATTTTCATATCAAAGAAAGTCTTGTCAGTTACATTCTTCCACCCAGTGGCAAACCCTGGTCCAATGTATCCCACAATGCACTGCTGCTGCACATGAAAATACTGCACAGTTTCCTGTCTCTTCACTCACTTCATCTCTCCCCTAACAAAGATACTTCATCTCTCCCCTAACAAAGACACTTCATCTCTCCCCTAACAAAGACACTTCAAATTGCCATGATTCATGCAACAAGTCAATTGTCCAACTGTGTGTCTGTCTATGTATGTATGTATGTATGTATGTATGTATGTATGTATGTATGTATGTATGTGTGTATGTGTGTATGTTTGTTTGTCTGTGTGTCTGTCTATTTGTCTGTTCGTCTATATGTATATGTATGTGTATGCCTGTCTCTCTATGTGTCTCTCCGTCTGTGTGTCTCTCTGTCTGTGTGTCTCTATGTCTGTGTGTCTATATGTATATCTGTGTGTCTGTGTGCCTGTGTGGTTATATGTTTGCTTGCGTGTGTGTCTATCAGTATGTGTTTCTGTGTGTCTGTATGTCTGTATGCATGTATGTGTGTGTGTGTGTGTATATGTGTGTATGTGTGTCTATGCATCTGTATGTCTGTGTGTCTGTGTTTACATGTTTGTGTGTCTATTTGTCTGTGTGTCTATATGTATGTCTGTATGTCAGTCTGTCTATCTGACTGTGTGTATATATGTCTGTGTGTCTATGCATCTGTATGTTTGTCTGTTTATGTGTCTGCTTGCGCATATGTCTGTCTGTCTGTCTGTGCATATGTATGTGTGTATGTCTGTCTATATGTCTGTGTGTCTGTCTGCCTGTCTGTCTTTATGTTTGTGTGTCTATCTGTATATCTTTCTATGTGTGTGTGTGTGTGTGTGTGTGTGTGCGTGCGTGCGTGCGTGCGTGCCTGCGTGCGTGCGTGCCTGCCTGCCTGCATGTATGTGAGCGTGTGTGCATGCATGCATGTGTGCGTACATGCGTACATGTTCATGCAAGTGTGTGTGCGCACATACATGCATGCACATCTGCCAGCATACACGTGTACATGAGGGTGGGTGATGAGTTAGCAAGCATGTGCATGCATTTACGGGAGTACGATACCACGCTTGAATCCAGGAATATGACATAAACATACTTGTTTTACGCACTACACAATTTATTCATTTTTTTGTTGTTGTCAAGGACCACCACACAGGAATCAATACTGGGAAGAATACAAAATGAGATGAGTTGAGTCACACAAGGAACACAATATTCAATTAAGTTTGGCGGCTTCACTAATGGAGCTCGTTATCGTGCAACAATACTAAAGAGGCAATATCGATGCATACCTCAAAGCATATCATTAATGGTCCCTCTTCAATGGTCCCTCTTCAATGGTCCCTCTTCAATGGTCCCTCTTCATTTGTTTACACTTAGCAAAATGTCTACTTTCAATGAACAATAATGATATAACTGTATATAATTAATTAAGAAATATACTAAATGATCTAATTAATACAAATAGTAAACAATCTATTCGCCATAAAGACCTACATTTTACAAACATCCAGATACAGGGGGCATATGCCCCCCTCCCCCCTCCGGATGCCCATGGTCATGTTATTTCACTAAAATGTCATAGATGTGCCTTAACATATCATGTATACACTATGATGTTAACACATTGTGTATACACTATGATATTCGTAAAGAAATTTTATTCTGTTTTCGTGAAATCATCGGATGAACTATTAAATAATATTTGACAGTTAGCGAAAAAAATAGCCTGTTCACACTTTATACTAAAGCATAAAGCTGTTCACACTTTATACTAAAGCATAAAGCTGTTCACACTTTATACTAAAGCATAAAGCTGTTCACACTTTATACTAAAGCATAAAGCTGTTTACACTTTATACTAAAGCATAAAGCTGTTCACACTTTATACTAAAGCATAAAGCTTTTCACACTTTAGCAAGTTACCAAATCTAACGACCAATGTCATTTCTGTTGACGGTTTTTTCAAGTTATTAAACTGACTACATACTGTATAAATATTACTTCTACTGTCCACACTGAACAAACCTGATTCACAATTGGCTAAGCCAATCAAGGAGAGATTTTTAAGACGTAACCCAGCGAGACAAGGGTTGTGATTGACTACAGTTAAAGTTAGAATCAGCAGTCGCAGTTACATCCGCTGGCGCATCTGTCCGTGCCCCAACGCATGCAACAGGGGTAATTATTTCCAATCTTGGAGTGTCCTTAAATGGGCTTTGTGAAATCAACGCTGGTGTACCTAACACAAGTCCATCGTGCCTGATAATCTGTGATGTGATCAACTGAATACCGGTAGATGTGATGTTGATGTGTCATGTAAATGGATACTGATTGTTGTTACAAACACTGTGTACTGTGATCTGTTTACAAGTGGAACTCTCGCGGTTGCAAGGGGAAGTTCTAGAAAAAAGTAGGTTATGAAAAAATTCAACTATTATACACCTGACCCATAGGATACAAATACAACCATGTATACATGTACACCCCTCACTAATACAACCACGTATACATGTACACCCCTCACTAATACAACCACGTATACATGTGCACCCCTCACTAATACAACCATGTATACATGTACACCCCTCACTAATACAACCATGTATACATGTACACCCCTCACTAATACAACCATGTATACATGTATACCCCTCACTAATACAACCATGTATACATGCACACCCCTCACTAATACAACCATGTATACATGTACGCCCCTCACTAATACAACCATGTATACATGTACACCCCTCACTAATACAACCACGTATACATGTACACCCCTCATTAATACAACCACGTGTACATGTACACCCCTCATTAATACAACCACATGTACATGTACACCCCGTCACTAATACAACCACGTATACATGTATACCCCTCACTAATACAACCATGTATACATGTACACCCCTCACTAATACAACCACATGTACATGTACACCCCTCACTAATACAAACATGTACACATGTACACCCCTCACTAATACAACCATGTACACATGTACACCCCTCACTAATACAACCACATGTACATGTACACCCCTCACTAATACAAACATGTACACATGTACACCCCTCACTAATACAACCATGTACACATGTACACCCCTCACTAATACAACCATGTATACATGTACACCCCTCACTAATACAACCATGTATACATGTACACCCCTCACTAATACAACCATGTATACATGTACACCCCTCACTAATATAACCATGTATACATGTACACCCCTCATTAATACAACCACGTATACATGTATACCCCTCACTAATACAACCATGTATACATGTACACCCCTCACTAATACAACCACATGTACATGTACACCCCTCACTAATACAACCATGTATACATGAACACCCCTCACTAATACAACCATGTATACATGTACACCCCTCACTAATACAACCATGTATACATGTACACCTGTCTCTAATACAACCACGTATACATGTACACCCCTCACTAATACAACCACGTAGACATGTACACCCCTCACTAATACAACCACGTATACATGTACACCCCTCACTAAGCAATTAAAAAGAAAAGTGGGACGCAGTAGCTCAGAGGTTCGAACGCCAGACTGTCAACCGGGGTTCGCGTCCACGTTCTGCCAACTCCAAAACTTGACGCAATTTCACTCACCCCACTTTGTGCTCGTGTCTTTCAGGAGAGACTAAAAGCCAGTCCCTTCTATCTAAAAGATCCCACGCAGGGGGTAAATATGTAACTTGTTGTGGCCTCACTGACTCTAATCTGAAAATAGGATGGGCGCTGCATCAGCACGTCCTGAAAGTGTTACACCTCAGTCGTCAACAAAAACGTGTATCAGTAAAAAAAACTCGCACAGAACAATGGTGAATCAAAATGGTATGTCAAATTAATATAAATGCCTAACGACATTTCAGGTAATCCTAATGATCCAGCCGGCCAGCTGTCTGCACTGGTCAAATCTTCTGTTTGCCCTGGTCACTATGTCCCCTAGGAGACAGCCATAATCAGGGCCTCTTGATTGACCACTATGAAACTAATAATGTCCACTTCTGGCTGTTGCTGAGAGGTTGGAATTTTCCAGCCCAAATGAATTGTGGAACAGATGAAGAAAAGGACAAAATGGCCGCAAGTAGAGGACACAACCCAGACACTAGCTGACAGTTATGCTAAATCATTTCGTGTTCAGAACATATCAGTTTATATTAATTAGATTGAGTGCATATTATATCTGTTCACACATCCAAAATAATTAATGCTCCCTAAATTAATTAATTAATTATCCCTGCACTTTTCAGTCTTCAGAATCACTATTTGTTGTTTCCTGCTCATTCTGCATAAGGTTTCTCGATGGCTGAGCTAAGAAAAGATCTTGATTTTAGTTTTGCTCTGACCCTTTGCCCAAAAGTTAGACTAGTCATAATTATCAGCATTGTGAACCTACATTGAATATGTTGAGTGTAGCTGTGGCCACCAAAGTTATCACAATATTCACACCAGCATAAGAATAAATAGTATTAATTTTAGCGAACACACAACAACACATGAAATGTATAATATTCCACAGCAAACAGAACAGAAATTGCAACCTTCAATCAATTCAATACACCCAATATTAGATTATTTGCAATAGCATGCTCCCCTTTGGAGCTGCCATGTCTCCGTAACTAACATCCAACATCATTAATCAAGATGATCGTTTAGCACCTAAAGGCAATCACTGAACAAAAATGTGAATCATTTGTCACCATTTGCAAAACATTTCCATGTACATGCATCAGTCAAATGTAGGTTTGCCAGTAATGTCAATTATACATAACACTTGACTGTGATGTCAACATGACGTCACATTTTCTCAAACCATTAGTTGGTGGCAATCATTCATACCAGGGAGAATATCTCGGTCAATTATGCATTGTTGCCCATTACATTCCAGGCATTGTTCAAATACCAGACAATGTCACTAAATAGATCACTTACAGTGTTCACAACTCAGGTATTATTAATTAAATTGCTTTGTGACTAATTGGCGGAAATGTCAACATAGACACACATGTACTGGTGATGTTCACTTCCTGAATGACGTGACATCTCTGACACGTGTTTACCAAACTACTACAACCACGCACTATTGATCTTGCCTTAAGAACACACCATAAACACTGTCGCTGTTGACATATTTAGCAACAGGTTTAGTATAACACACACAAAACGTAACACACACAAAACATAACACACACAAAACATAACACACACAAAACATAACACACACAAAACATAACACACACAAAACGTAACACACACAAAACGTAACACACACAAAACGTAACACACACAAAACATAACACACACAAAACATAACACACACAAAACGTAACACACACAAAATAACATAACAAATTTGGACTATTTGAGAACCAACACATACTGTATTACAAAAAAGAAACTTGTCAAATTAAATTAAGAATGGCATCAACTTTCAACAGGCCAAAGTGTATAATTCATAGATATTCTAATTTTCTGTACCGTCACGAAATAAAACCGTGATGGACAAATTATCAAATATAAAAACAAAATGCATTTTGCTGTCAAGTACTGGCCAAATTATCAATATACCCCTGGGTAAAAAAATTACAAAACGCATTTCACTGTCAAGCAGATAATGTGAAACAACAGTTGATTTAAATGAAATTATTCAAATAATTTAGAGCCTGGAATTTAATTTCCAAGAATTGTTTTATGATACAGTATCAGAGTCCACCACTGTTCCGTAATACTTTCCATTTCGACGCCAAAGCACTAGACAGTTGGCTCGCTAATCGATTGAATACATTGAATGCATCGGGTCTGTCACATTACAAATAAAAATAAACATCTATAACAAATCATTACTTGTTATTGTACAACTTATCACTGACGATGCAATTGCAATGGATCAGAATTGGAAATGTTTAGTACACCCAAAATTATGCAACACAGTATTGATTCCCAACTGAGACATGTTGCTATTGTGGTTCCTATTATAAACAAGCACAAACACTTTTATATGTTAATGTAATGTCAACTAAATGATGCTTTGTTTTACATGTTCAAAGCTACAACATAGTGCAGTTTAGGTCTGGCTAGATAATAAAATTTTACAAGCATTATATGGTATGATTCATTAAAATATTATAGCTAATACTAGCAACAAGGTGATGTTTACAACTGCATATAGAAAACAATATTTTATAAAGTATTGTATAGTTCAACTCTAAAAATTGCAACATAATACTGGCAGTTTTGGTAATGTGTAGCAGTGCTTGTATTATGTAACTTTGGACAATCATAGAAAAGACACAATGTTGCGAACAATTGTATGTAATTGGTCACATAGCACTGCGGACAACTGTACGTAAAAACTACAACATGGTAATTTGATGGTTCGTAGAACAGACACTAGCGGGGTCAATTTTTGGTTCTAAATGTGACAACCAAACCGACCCAACCGTGGGGTTGAAGATGAACCGTGACAGTCTGGTGCCCGAGATGCTAAGTGTCTAGGAGGTGTAGCATGACAAACATGCATGCATACATACATACACTTTCTTGATCATAGGAAGATATACCAATTATTCTATACATTAGTGACAACACTTAAAATGCAATATTAAAATACTAAAATGCTTTGCATAGGCAGCTGATATAGTCATGAACAACACAGTTCCAGATGTATACTGAGCCAGGAGGAAATGTTACAATTTAACAGACACGGGTATATCAAACAGGTCATACACCTAACAAGGCTTTTAGAATCTCCTTTATGACCAATTAGAAAAGCATAACAAATAACAGATGGAAAGACGATGAAGACAACCTTGATGTGAACGTCTGGCTCTATGCAGGAAGGGCCTTGGTGTGTATCACTATTAATGATTGCTGTCAGAATTCTTTCTGCTCAGTCTTTTGTCCCTGGCTCTGTTACAAGTTTCCCCATTCCATCAGGTCTTCTGCATCTCGTGCTGAGATTTAACGATATTAAAAAATATAAACACCATACCAAAACTGTCGGTTGATGGTCAAGAGTTCATAGAATATCCTGAACATTGGATGATCTGACAAGGGATTAAACTACATTACAAGAATATAATAATAAATCTTGTAAGTTTATCATTATTTTAATTGAAACCTTCGCCCCAAAGACTCCCAACAAACTGTAATGCCATCCCTTAATGCTAACCCTGGTTCTAAAACTGGTAACTAATCTCCACAGACTGATGCTTGGCGTGTATAGAATACATCACGCCACGCAATCTGCCCTTGACCTTCGAGCTATGAACAGTAGACGTCACATGACCAACAATATTGGATCGACACGAATATATGCAGCAAGCAAATTTTACTGTCTCATCTGTTTACTGGACAGGACAAAATGGCGACGACAGTCAGTGAAATACAAGTTCTACTATCACAAAACTTCAAAAATAGCCACCACATGCGACATAAAATCAAGGCCAAACTTTAAACGGCTTTTTAAACTGTTAGCAATTAGTGACGTTGATCTGTAAATGAACATACAGAAGCTGCGACCTGCCTTGGTCACGCTTCATTTAATACACACACCATGGTGTCCTGACCGACCGCTCGATGATGCGCGACTGACAACCAAGAAATCCATCTAAAAATAACCTCTCCACTTGGGAACCTTTCACCTACTAAAATGCTTGACATCCCAACCTTCAGAAGTGCTCCAGTTAATGGGAATGCAGGCAGTCACGGTTCACTGATTATATGTACGGTGTGTCGTGACTGATGCTCCAATGACGCATGACTGGCAACCAAGAAATCCACTAAAAATAGACAATTTAGGGTGGTAGGTGGAAAGATGGCGATTGCGAATCAGGTGTCACCGCATTTGCATTTTTAAATGGTGTCAACCATTTATAAGCGCAGCGTGACAAGATGGCTACCCTGGCGTTACATAGCATTCACAACAATTAACGGCTAGGCGTTGTCACGTACAAACGTCACGATTTCACAGCGATGGAATCGTTAATCAGAAGCTAAATCAGACTAATTCTGCACTAGCCACATAGAGAAACCTTGGTAATGCAGCAATGACACAATCACATCACCTCAGGGAAACATTATTTGTACATTACTGACAAAATGTTACTGATAAGATGTGATGTTATCATGTGGTCATTTCCCTTCTGAATTGTGACCTTTGTATTTAGGGGTAATACATACATACATCGCCTTATTAAGTCACGAAAGTGTTACTGTTTGCTAAATTATATAATTTATGTAAAAGCAGTTTTGTTTAATTATGAACACTTAATCAAGCGTATGATTTAAGTGCTAAAATGCTACTAATCCTTTTCATTTTCATATATTATTTCACTTAAATTGTTCACAGCCACACAACTTATTGTTTACTATTTAATTTTTTTTCATATTTTTCTACGATCAGAGTAAATGTTTACGCTAAACCAACCAGTCATAAATCTGTCTGTTGGACTAATTTATTGGATACAATGTTTGATTTGTAGCAGTCAGATAAGATTTACAAACTCAACACAGAACAGGATACTGGCTGCTCATCAAGGTGATTAAATAGTATTAATTATAATCACCATAAAAGAAGACCAAAATTAAATGTGCGAAGTGAGATATGAAATAGGCAGGTATGAACAGGAGAGATTAGCAGAAAAAGACAGAAGATCGAGAGAGATGGAGACAAGTCGTCGAGACGGCGGACATGAATTTGTGCTGTGGCCTCCACACTGCAATGGATTAGATGAAAAAGAAAAATCACCATTACTATTTTGCAACAATAATGGGCAGGAAAGTCACTACGTTTGCATATTATAGTGTTCTTTTGGTTTTCTAGAGAACAATGAACCAAATAGTAGGTCGCATTACCATTTTCATGTCGACCTTGCAAGGGAACATTTCATTTCCAGCAACTAACCATCCATCCCCATTGCATTGCAACATACTAAGGTTATATAAAGGTTATACAAATTATTCTGCTAAATCTTCTGTGAATACTTTATACTGCCCCATGGCAATATTAATATATGATGTTTAAATTATCAGATTACATAGAAATTAATGCCCAATAAAGGAAATGAGTTTTCTGGGTAAGCCTCATGAAGGTTTGCTGAAATGACGTACTACTGGACAAATTACTTGTCTTAATATTATCACTCAAAAATAATGCTGAAGTGAGCACTTGGAATTGTGATTAAAGTACATATTTTGATCGAAGCACAAATACTTTTGATGCTAAGCAGATTTACAGGGGAAACTTAATAGACTTTATCTGATGTAGTGTTCGA
Source organism: Lamellibrachia satsuma (assembly GCA_033239005.1). NCBI lineage: Eukaryota > Metazoa > Annelida > Polychaeta > Sabellida > Siboglinidae > Lamellibrachia > Lamellibrachia satsuma. The sequence continues at coordinate 5,560,135 of BSQZ01000044.1, read as the reverse complement.
AATTAAGGCCTATTTATTGATAGCCGCCAATTCAAAATGCTTCCCGCCAATTCGGTTAGCCAAAATGCGCAAGTTATCGGCCCCACCCCCCATGCTGGGTCAGACCGAATTAGCGATGCCCATTACAGTGCTTACTAATCTATGCTAATTTGATATAAAATACAATTATGACAAACTACTTCTTCCTTGCCAGTGACAGATTGTTACGAAGGCAAAGGCGAAGTCTGCATGTGGCAAGGCATTTGTAACATGGATGCCTATTGGATGATTCACATTTAATGACATCAGTATCTTGGGGAATACCAGGCAAACACCAAAGTAAAGATGACAGATGAAGTTGGAAGAATTGTAGTTTTCAATTTACTTCATACTGGTGATACTCTGGAGGTAGACAAACTGATTGACAATATAATATGCCAAGACATTCTGATTAATGTGATATTTAGCTATGAAAATGAGCTTTGGAGGCTTCAATATGGAATGAATTGAGAACAGCATATATTTTTGCTTGTTCCAGTCCCTGCTTCAGGGCAGTGGCAGTGCGCGCAAAACTTCGGCATCAAACATAACGTTACTTTCAACAACTGTAACTGTTTCGCAAATAAAGTTTACATTAAAATGTCTATTAAACTATTTGGTAGGGTGTATATTTATTAAATTATTATTTATTCTAATTTAAAGCAGGGTATGCTTTTGTTCTAAGCATGAAAACTTTGCTTTGTTACATATACACTGTACATATAATTTATACATTTTGTGGGGACAGTGCAACCTCACCTAGCCTGGGTCAAAATAGAGCAGTTTAAAACAAAATCTGGGCCAATAAATTTTTTTTTATTTCAGACACTGTTGATATAGCCATATTTCATAGCTGGACGACGACACTCGATCGGAATATGAATGATATCTAGGCTGATGAAAACTACAATATGGATTTATACCGAATTTCAAGTCAAAATTATGGATTTATCATTTCAACCAAAAATATGTGGCAGATGTGATAATGAGAAAACCAACAGAAGGTATACTGGCTGCTGTTCAAAGCATCACGATAACATGAACGGGGGAGACCAGTCTCAAGCTGACCAACGATTTGTCACAGCCCCATGAGGAACAAGACCTGCATACTGTCATACTTTGTGTCAATTAAATGTCACTTGGTGTCGTTAGTGTCACTTTTTAGGGCCTGTCACAGGAAGCAGGAAATACCAGCGTAAATAAGATATGACTGGTAGTGTCTCCACTTACACCCACTGGAAGCGTGACCTTAAGTATGACCTTAAGCATGACCTTAAGCATGACCTTCATGAGGTATAGTAATCAGCAGCTGCACCAGAATAGAGAAGTAAAATGTCATGACAGCCAGAGATGTCATGACAGCCAGAGATGTCAAATGCTCTTTCAGCATTAATTTTTTTCTCAAACATAAATTAACTTTGCTGGAGCACTGTGATCATGTCAAAGCACACACACGCACGCACGCACGCACACACCCACACACAAACACTGGTCATCAATACACAACTGATAGTTTAGTCAGGTAGTACACAAGGCCACCTAATTAGATAACACTATCTGTATGCCACGCAGTTGGGCCATGGGAAGTTATTATTTCTGTCACACACAATTTCCTGAATGCACTCGGCTGCCACGCATGAATTTCCTGGCATGTTGCAATTTCATGGATTCCCAGAACAATATTGCAAATTTCAGACTGCAGCAAAAGTAGTTACTACAAAGAGGTTATGCCTGCTCAGATCTGGGGTCCATGTTAATTCTATTTACAAGCACAATGATAACGAAATAATTTTCTGCTTCTAAATAATGCAAATGCTTGCTTAGGTTTGTGTTAATAATGACATGTGGGGTAAAATATATTGGTAATGTGCTAAAAATAAATGTTTAATTACCTTCATAACACACACAGGCACGCACGCACGCACACACGCACGCACGCACGCACGCACGCACGCACGCACGCACGCACGCGTTCTTCGATGACAATTATGTTCAATTCTCACCAGTGAGAAACCAAGTTGCTGTCAGATCCAATCACAAAACATTTAGAAAGGGTAATGGTACCAAAATGGTACCAAAGTGCACTGTCGCCAAGCCAACTCGTTCCCACGGTTACAGTTCTAAATGTCTTGTTTGCCTTCTTTATGCATCCATCATGATTAATCTGATTTCCTGGAACAGCGACGCCACGGAAACCACAGAATAAACATATGAGGCCATAATTTATCGAAGATGCATCTGCACTGATCGAAATGTCTTGGCCTCAGAATTCAGGAAAAAAAAACTGTCACACTAGATAGACTCTGCCCTTCACTGCTGGGGCCAGCAGACAAGGTTATACTGATGTTATTAATGTAATTGCCTCATTCACATTCCAGGAACCCCCCCCCCCATTGCACTGTTAAAGGCATTCCAATTATAACAGTGGTCTTGCTCAACAAGTGGCTTTGTCAAGGGTCCCTACTCAATAAAAAAAACTAATTTTACAAAAAAATCAAACCTATCTAGTATCCACTAGATCAGGGATTCCCAAACTATGGTCTGTGGTCCTGAGGTGGTCCGCGGGATGGTTTGAGGTGGTCCCAAGGGACAACGAAATGTGCATTTGTACTTCTGACTGAACCCCATTTCTCATTCTCAAATGTTTAATGCTGTAGAACTGTTTGGAATACTGTGCAAAATATACTTGGATGCCATCATTGTAATTTTAATATATTTTGATTTAATAAAAATGCTCATCTTCAATTGTATTGATCAGTGTTTGCAATAAATTGGGCCTCAGTGGTGCAGCCCCATGGGTGGGCCTCAAGGAAACAAGTTTGGGAACCCCTGCATCAGGACATGCTAGCTCTAGCATGCACTACAGCATGCTAGAGCTAGCATCCACTAGGACATGCTAGCTCTAGTATCCACTACAGCATGCTAGCTCTAGTATCCACTACAGTTTGCTAGCTCTAGTATCCACTAGGACAGGCTAGCTCTAGTATCCACTACAGCATGCTAGCTCTAGTATCCACTACAGCATGCTAGCTCTAGTATCCACTACAGTTTGCTAGCTCTAGTATCCACTAGGACAGGCTAGCTCTAGTATCCACTAGGACATGCTAGCTCTAGTATCCACTACAGCATGCTAGCTCTAGTATCCACTACAGTTTGCTAGCTCTAGTATCCACTAGGACAGGCTAGCTCTAGTATCCACTAGGACATGCTAGCTCTAGTATCCACTACAGCATGCTAGCTCTAGTATCCACTACAGTTTGCTAGCTCTAGTATCCACTAGGACAGGCTAGCTCTAGTATCCACTAGGACATGCTAGCTCTAGTATCCACTACAGCATGCTAGCTCTAGTATCCACTACAGTTTGCTAGCTCTAGTATCCACTAGGACAGGCTAGCTCTAGTATCCACTAGGACATGCTAGCTCTAGTATCCACTACAGTTTGCTAGCTCTAGTATCCACTAGGACAGGCTAGCTCTAGTATCCACTAGGACATGCTAGCTCTAGCATGCACTACAGCATGCTAGCTCTAGCATCCACTAGGACATGCTATCTCTAGTATCCACTACAGGGGTAAGACCACAGTTGACCTTCCTGTTTATTGTTTCACACGAATGTAGGGCGCATGAAATTATAAAATGGTAACTTAATAAATTAATATTATGTGACGTGAGTGCCTTTGAGCAGGAATATTCACAGGTTTGTTTGTAGAAGCTATTGGCTGTGAAACAGTGCATTTTTTAAAGAGTTTAACTGGCGGAGGGATTTATGGGAATTTTTCTGCTATGGGCCACGTGGGCACATGAATACATGGCTATTTTTGTCAAAATTGATAGGCATCGCACGTCGGGGCGATTTAAAAGAGCTGGAGGTATGTGATTTTGATAAAATTTGGTCAGTATATCAATGAGATGATGGCAATTACTGTGTACAATTTTCAGAATTTTTGATGGTCACGTTTTCTTATAATCAGACAAAACGTTAACATGGCCACCAATGCAATTCTCAACTGTGGTCTGACTCCTACAGCATGCTAGCTCTAGTATCCACTAGGACAGGCTAGCTCTAGTATCAACTAGGACATGCTAGCTTTAGTATCCACTACAGCATGCTAGCTCTAGTATCCACTACGGCATGCTTCCTCATTGGTACAAATGTGTTATTTAGTTTTGACAACTTTAATATTGTTTCTAACCCATTTTTAAATTGACTGACCCCCTTTTGTTTTGATGCATCTGGGCATCCAAGGATTTGAAACAAGTTTTCTTATTAGTATTATTAAATATTATTATTAAAAAAACAGTGCAACAGCAATATCAATGGACTATTATCTAAAAGTCAGTGTTGTAGTGCTCCGTAAGACATTCAGTGTTGCAGTGCTCTGTAAGACATTCAGTGCTGTAGTGCTCCGTAAGACATTCTGTGTTGTAGTGCTCCGTAAGACATTCAGTGTTGTAGTGCTCCGTAAGACATTCAGTGTTGTAGTGCTCCGTAAGACATTCTTTGTTGTAGTGCTCCGTAAGACGTTCAGTGTTGTAGTGCTCCGTAAGACGTTCAGTGCTGTAGTGCTCCGTAAGACGTTCAGTGTTGTAGTGCTCCGTAAGACATTCAGTGTTGTAGTGCTCCGTAAGACATTCAGTGTTGTAGTGCTCCGTAAGACATTCAGTGTTGTAGTGCTCCGTAAGACATTCAGTGTTGTAGTGCTCCGTAAGACATTCAGTGTTGCAGTGCTCCATAAGACATTCAGTGTTGTAGTGCTCCGTAAGACATTCAGTGTTGTAGTGCTCCGTAAGACGTTCAGTGTTGTAGTGCTCCATAAGACATTCAGTGTTGTAGTGCTCCGTAAGACATTCAGTGTTGTAGTGCTCCGTAAGACATTCAGTGTTGTAGTGGTACGTAAGACATTCAGTGAGTTAACCAAAGAGAAGTGTTGTACAACATTCTGTTTAGCTTTGTTATCATGTATAATATGCAACTGGACTTTTAAGTAAAAAAATTAAGGGACAAAATGCATATCATACACACAAAATTATGGCATACATTACGTGCTATACATAATAACAGAAACATATTACATGATTACAATTATGATTAAACCTGTTAACACAATTTCTGATTAATTAAAAAACAAAGTTGCATTGTAGTTAATTACAGCTAAGCATGATTACAGTTGTAATAGTACCTAACTATTGAGTGCACATATCAATTCCCTTTCACTTTCTGTTTTAGACAGTAGGACGCCACACCAAGTATACCACATGGCCTGGAAGGAAGACTGGTGTCATGTGACAGGTTTATGACCAGATCCATGGCCTATAATGCAGCTAACAGCAGATGCTTAATCCATTAACAAAAACACAAGTGGTTTAACTTACATTTTTCCAGGGTATCCCAATGGGCTAGTGCTACTACAAAGTGGGAGATCCAAAGAAGATGTTTAAATGGGAAACATTTTAAGGTCTTTCACAAAATAGAATGTGATATCTCAAGAAATAAATTCGCTAAAATTTAGTATTCATGTGTTTGGTTGGGCAGCTAACTCCAATGTTATATATACTAAATAAATAAATAAATATATATATATATATATATATATATATATATATATATATATATATATATATATATATATATATATATATATATATGTGTATGTATATATATATATATATATATATGTCATGTTTTAGCTAGGTCATTAATTCATAAAGTTTTAATTAAATTATTATAATTTACTTAACTAATTAATATTAGTACCTACTGTACGTATTATATATACCTTTGAATTGACTTTGTCCAGATTTACAGTACTATATAAACAGTTTAGTATTACATATTATCAAAATAAAAATAAATTATGGAGAGTTCAAAATGATGTCCAGTGGCAATACGCAGCACAAGTGACCCATTCATTAAACTTTCCATGATATTGTTTCAAACTGAGATTTTTCGAATCTAGGGAGGGAAATAAATTCGACCATAGCAGATCAATTGAAAAAAAACGAAACCACTGCGGAACATCCCTAAAAAGTACCCCCTTCCCCTCCAGAACAACTGAGAATACTTGTGCAAAATTAAACCACGTTTTGTGATGCTGGAACCTTTCCAAGTAAGACCGTAGTGGGAGTGGCTCTCCCGCGCCTTTGTCCGCACCGGTGAACCCCACCAAGGCTTGGTGCAAAAGGTGTACTCAGAGAACATGTAATTACCTTCACCTGGAGCACAGAGCAGCACAGGTACACTACCTTAATGAGCCATGCAGTGAACATACCCGGAGATGTTGATTTACAGTGCAGAAAACGTACCCATGACCAAACAAACCATGTCTTAGCCAGTGGCTATCCCCTGCGCTCCCACTTCCGTACTGTGTAGGGCCTACCACGCTGCTTTGAATTAAGAACCTGCCGAAAAAAATCTGACACTGAAAAAAACCACCTGGCAGTGACTCTGTAATAGACACCACTGAATATGACCCTCCCACAACATGAGGAAGTGGTGGGAACCGAGCGAATGACCAATCCTCTCACATAAACAAGTCATCATTTCCCAACTGTTATTGAGATGTGTTTGCAGTTTGTGCTGTTGGAAAACACAAGTTCTCTCAGGGCTCGGTTTTGATTAGAAAGTTTTATCATGATTACAGCACTGCAGTTACAAGTGATCATCAAAACTGTCACTGCAGTGTCCAACATACAACTGTTTTGATTTATGCCCACAGATATTTGATTAACATATACCATAATTTTTTCCGTATATAATACACCTCCAAGTATGATAGGCACCCTGACTTTTTAGCATCATAATTTAGCAACTGGCTTGGTGATGACAGGTTTGAGACAACAAAGGTTATAAGTGCATCATCCATATTGAATTTCTCAAAAACAAAATTGTCGGATATGACAAAACTGCTGCTGGTAAAATCCCATTTCCTATTTTGCACATAGCACAGAACAGCATAAAACAATTTAACACATACATGACGACAGTGAGAAAATAATTATCTCAAACCGATTATCTCCCAACATCTAATTTTCTTTTTTTCAATGGTACAAAACTGCCTTACAAGCAAAATCTAGGATCATAGATATACGTCAAGCATTGGGACCAGGACAATTAGCGACAGACCAACTGACAGTGAAAAAACTGACTGACAGGAAGACTGATCCTAAGTGCAATGCAATGGGATCGAAAGTTGGGCAGATCTACGCAGACACGCCAACGACTATGGGATGTCTGATTGGGAGAGATATTGTCTAGCATGGTGCACAGTGGGACTGGCTTCCCATCTAAGTCAACGCTTCAACACCGCGTGTATTGATTTCTCTACTCGTCTTTTAACAAAGGCAATTCAATAAAGGACTGCAATCATTGCCCTGGCAGTCCCTGTCTACCCGGACACGGAGACGGTGATGGGATAAGACAGGTGTCAGGGACCCTGCTCGTTCTTCTGCAGTCTGCTCATGAGTAATGAGTCAGAGCCAGTGGCTCTGGAGATAGAGTCAAATTTAAAGGTAGTCAATAAGTACAAATGTGTCGTACCTGAAATGGTCATCTACAGATGCAGAAATATAATTTTGAAAGCGACAGTACGGCTATTAAATTAACTATTTCTGAAACTGTCAAATATGCCCCCAAAAAATGTGTAATATACATATGTATATAAGTACACAGAGTAATGCAACTTTTAAATAATTTGTAAAGCACCTGAGATCCAACAAGCTCTTTGGTGATTTAAAAGCACCATATAAAGCATCATAAAATACGACTATATGCATTAGAAAATGTTAAAGCGATAACAAAACATAAATTAAATTTTTTTTAAGAAACTAATGACTGAAATGGCATAGGAACAACACCCAGATAACAGCAGAATCATCACCAACCAGACAGAAGCAGCATCAATAACATCCAGACAACAGTGGTATCAATAACACCCAGACAACAGTGGCATCAATAACACCCAGACAACAGTGGCATCAATAACACCCAGACAACAGTGGCATCAATAACACCCAGACAACAGCAGCATCAACAACTACCATATAACATCAGCATCAATAACATCCACACAACAGCAGCATCAATAACACCCAGACAACAGCAGCATCAACAACTACCAGACAACAGCAGCATCAATAACTACCAGATAACAGCAGCATCAATAACTACCAGATAACAGCAGCATCAATAACACCCAGACAACAGCAGCAGCAACAACTACCATATAACATCAGCATCAATAACATCCAGACAACAGCAGCATCAACAACTACCAGACAACAGCAGCATCAACAACTACCAGACAACAGCAGCATCAATAACACACAGACAACAGCAGCAGCAACAACTACCATATAACACCAGCATCAATAACATCCAGACAACAGCAGCATCAACAACAACCAGACACCAGCAGCATCAATAACACCCAGACAACAGCAGCATCAACAACTACCAGACAACAGCAGCATCAACAACTACCAGACAACAGCAGCATCAACAACAGCCAGACAACAGCAGCATCAACAACAACCAGACACCAGCAGCATCAATAACACCCAGACAACAGCAGCATCAACAACTACCAGACAACAGCAGCATCAACAACTACCAGACAACAGCAGCATCAACAACAGCCAGACAACAGCAGCATCAACAACACTGGCACCAGAATGCTTGACATCCACTAAAGGTCATAGTGCTCAGAAATGCATCACAACAGAAACAGCCAGCTTGGGAATCGCCAACATCAATGTCCTGTAATATCAACAAAGCCTACACAGACAACTAATTAACCACCACACATCTCTCTAACATGTATTTACCATCAACGCTGCCTAGGGCCAAAAGGCATATTATATATCTATATATATATACTCAAATTAAGCATCCCGATCCAATGACAATGCATAATTAACGAACTAATGATGGGCCACTTTTCCCCTAAGCATTGTGCTATAAATGTGTGTTCAATCGCACAAAAGAAGGTGAAAGGTCACGGTTCAATGCTTACCTGCACCAGTTCTCTAAATGTCTCTATTCCAGAATTTCACTTCCATTGAGGAAAGCACCTCAAGAGAGGATGCACATTTATCATGAAATAACAACTAAATATTACATAGTAATGTAAATCCACTTTCTTGATAATAAGAACCAACATCATAGTTACTGCAATGTTTCATATATAAAGCTGTACAATGCTGTTGCAGGTGTACAAAACTGGAGTATGGTTTGCGTATATGTATAGAGCACATGGAGTAATACAAATGTTGCACATCAAACTCAAGTGTGTCTACACATACAGTACATACAGTGTGTGTACATATAGTGTGTGTACATTGTTTGTGTTTCCTTCCAATCTCGCCACTGGCGCTGCATGCAAGCCACGCTGTCTTCCAATCTCACCACTGACGCTGCACGCAAGCCACGCTGTCATCCAATCTCACAACTGACGCTGCATGCAAGCCACGCTGTCTTCCAATCTCACAACTGACGCTGCATGCAAGCCACGCTGTCTTCCAATCTCACCAATGGTGCTGCATGAAAGCCACGCTGTCTTCCAATCTCGCCACTGACACTGCATGTAAGGCACGCCATCTTCCAATCTCGCCACTGACACTGCATGCAAGCCAAGCTGTCTTCCAATCTCGCCACTGACGCTGCATGCAAGCCACGCTGTCTTCCAATCTCGCCACTGACGCTGCATGCAAGCCACGCTGTCTTCCAATCTCACCAATGGTGCTGCATGAAAGCCACGCTGTCTTCCAATCTCGCCACTGACACTGCATGTAAGGCACGCCATCTTCCAATCTCGCCACTGACACTGCATGCAAGCCAAGCTGTCTTCCAATCTCGCCACTGACGCTGCATGCAAGCCACGCTGTCTTCCAATCTCGCCACTGGTGCTGCATGCAAGCCACGCTGTCTTCCAATCTTGCCACTGACACTGCATGTAAGGCACGCTGTATTCCAATCTCACCACTGACACTGCATGCAAGCCAAGCTGTCTTCCAATCTCGCCACTGGCGCTGCATGCAAGCCACGCTGTCTTCCAATCTCACCACTGACACTGCATGCAAGCCAAGCTGTCTTCCAATCTCGCCACTGGTGCTGCATGCAAGCCACGCTGTCTTCCAATCTCGCCACTGACACTGCATACAAGCCGCCCTGTTTTCCAAACTCATCACTGACACTGCATGCAAGCCACACAGTCGTCCAATCTCTGTGTGTATTTATATGATCATTTCTACATTAATCAATTTGAATTCCAGTCGCAATGCTCCACTGCAATCATAATCTTTATTCCTCTCGACACAAAAGCTTTCGCATGTGATAAAACATGAAAGTTCTGGCTGTCATCAGTAAGAATAATAACAGAACTAGACAAGCTTCCTAGTGTGCCCTGTGCTACTAGATGCGTGTGCATAAGTGTTATAAATAGCACACACATTTAGTGACAAGATGAAATACGAATTCAGCTGCAGTGGATTATGGACTTTGAAGATATAAAAAATTCAATAAAAAATTTGATGTAGGTGGGTGGGTCTTAGGCTATGTGTGCACAACTTGCTTCCAATTTTGTATAGGTTGTGAGTGGGTGGGTTCATTACTATCCATTTTGTTATGATTTGATTTTTATTTACAAAGCCAAATTAGTGACAAGATGAAAAAAGAATTCAGCTACATTGGATTGGGTTTTCACCATTCTTCGTAAACATTTTCGGCTACATTCCTACGAGAGACATAATGAGATGATCAGTGACATGGTGAAAACCTGACTCAAATCCTCACCGTTGAGGTCAGCCATATATATATATATATATGGCTGACCTCACCGGTGAGGATTGAGTCAGGTTTTACCATGTCACTGATCATCTCATTATTTCTCTCGTAGGAATGTATATATATATATATATATATATATATATATATATATATATATATACATATATATACATACACAAACACATACATATAAATATATATATATATATATATATATATATATATACATATATATATATATATATGTACATATCCCTATGGCAGCATATAATTCATTTCATTTCCCCACAGAATGGCACTGCTGAGAACTAAACAAACTGAAATTGTTTCTATTAAAACATACCACATCCACTGCGGTTATTATGCCAATTACATCAATCAATTAACACTGGATATGACAGCAGTGTCACAAATAAATCTGACAACCACATCAGTGTCCAAACATTCCATGCATATTCCAGGAAATAAACGAATATATTAAATCAACAGGAATGATGGTTTAAAACTCTGACTCTAATCTGAATGCACCTGTAAGAATACAACCAAAAGTTATTGTGTATCATTGTTTGGAATGCTTCTAAAGACAGACGTTTAACAATACTGAAGAACACACTCATCCTTAATGTCTGGCTTTCCAGGCTGAATGGTGGCAAAGACATTTATAATAAGAGTTCCTTCAAATCTAAAGAAGCTGATACCCTGTACTACTACAGTAGGTGTTTGTAGACAAACAGTGTAGATTGTATATAAATACTATGTTGCTTGTTTTGTCAGGGAAACATAAATGCTTGGAAAAAATTACCTGTTGACAGAGCAAATGTTAGCAACTTGTAAATATGCTTAAAAGCATAACAGAAGATCAGCCACTCTAGTCACATATAGACAAAAACCAGTTTGACTTTTGATAAGGTCATTGGCTTTCTGTGGGCCCTCTACCAGCCATCTGCAGTTCGTTGCTGCCGGGAGGGGAGGCAAGCTTGTTAAATCCAACCAACTTGCTGAGGGTCTGCCAAATTAAAGAGAAAAACTGCAGATGTAAAATGCCCAGAGATCCAAATTGTCGTAATTGGTAGTGGGGGTTACATAAATTACATTACAGAGCAGGAATCCACTCAATGAGTTGGATTAATGACCATTTTCCAGAAATGTTGGCAATGTTCTTGATGCATGTGACATTTTCAAAATGGCCAACCATGGGAACAAATAGGTGCCACTGTAGCGAAATTAACACAGAAAGAGGTAATTAAAGTTCACGCACACGTGGAGGAATATATAGCATTTCTGTTTTACTTTCAAATATCCTCAGACAGCTCATCTATTTCATAACAGTTTTGTGTTCAAAACCCTTAACTTGGGCAAGCACACTTTCTCTGCAGCTGCACCAAAAATTTGGAACAAACTCCCCGTCACCTTAAAATCATCTGAAATTATAGTTACTTTCCGCAAAAATCTCAAGACATGTTTTTCAAAATTGCATTTCCACCCAAAATCCCCAATGGTTAAAAAATGCATTCCTCATTAGTAATGACTGATGTGCAGACAATCATTAATATTCTGAATCAGTTTGAGAAAAGCTAGAAACTGACATACCACAAACCAGGGTTGGCAGGTTTCTGACGGTGAAAGAAGTGCAAATTGATTACCAAATTTGTTTTAGACATTGTCATATTGAATAGTGACTACTTTAATAGTGCTAACAGCACCCCTGCCTTCATCATGCATGATTAAGGACGGCAGACCAGCTAAGGCTGTGTGGGAACATTTTGTTAAATTGTAAAGTAATGGAAAAACAGTTGCTAGATACAAGTTTTGTGGTCACCAGATGTCACCCAAATGTGACAGAATGCTGGTACATCACACCAAGTGCAGAAAATCATAAATTTATATAGCATGTATTAGATTAGGTTTCTTAACAGTTTCTGACGTCAGAAACCCAACATAGTTATGTCAGAAATACCTTTCTAACTGTCAGAAACCCAACCCTGCCGCAAACAATATCCCATACATGGTTCGAGTTAAGTGTTGGGCCAACATCAGTACAAGATGCTTGGACACAACCATCCAAGACAGACTGAGCCACCAACAAGTTGGAACAATTTAGTTTACCCATTTACAATCGAATCACAACCCAATCAGATCGCGGTGAAAACCAACCACCAACGCGTTGCACTGAGGCATAACCACATACTCCAATTTTTGACGGCCCTTTAGACGAGGACTTTCACACTCATTGCGCACGGCTCATTCGAGCGATTTTCTGGCAAGTGGTCGAAATTGAATTTGCCGCCCGACGTTGGGCTGACATTAGACTTGAGCTGCTTCGGCTCCCAGACTGACTCAATTGTCATCATGCGATTAGCTGCACTGTTGAGCAGGAGGAGGCTGGGACGGCAGCTCATTATCCGTCTACTTCGTCACGCATAGGCGTCATTTCAAATCTAACACGTTGTTGTTCACAGTTCCCTGCAAGTGTTATTAACCAGAAATTTCTATCACAATAATGTAAGAAACTCACTCAAAGTATCACCCAATAGAACAAACCCACATGGGTCTACTCCATGTTCATCTGCTCTGCCATACACGTATGTCTTGAGAAAACCAACCACATCAAATCAACAGATTATTATCATTACAAGAGAGAAAACCCAAATTCATACAGAGTCAACATAAATGGTGCATATAAAAATATCCAAACATTTTAATGGGAAAGCTCCGAGAGCTTGCATAATGCCGGCATGCCTGTGTGGTCTGGACTGTGGAGACGACAGCACTGGTAGAGCAATAACAACCAATCTTGAGTTAGCTGTAGAAAAATGTGCACAGAATTAGTCCTGAGCAAAGATGGTGGATAGGAGGATGATAAATAACCTGCGGGGAGAAATTGGGATGCAGTTCAGCCTAATGGGAAGACTAGTGCAAAGCCAAATGCTGTGGGCAGGTGACTTGGTGCGGATGGAGGAGGAATGACTACCAGGGTGAGCAGTGAGAGTGAAACAATGAGGCACAGGAAAAGAGGGTCAGACCACATTTAAGATGGGAAGACTGTGTTAAGATGGAAGTGAGAAGAAAGGCAGCGAGGATAAAAAGAGGAGGGAGATGGCTGCAGATGGGAAGAAGTAGAAAGGGATAACAAGAACTAGTTGGCTTCACCAATTTAAAGGGAATTTCGAGAAGAACGTATCCACCAAAATGCCTTGGCACATATTCATATCAAGTCCATAGTGTATACATGTACTGAGCATCAGTGCATCAGTTAATACTTCCCATGGGCATATCATACACAACAAAAACATGATGTCATGCCTGTTTATTGCCAGTTCTGCACTAAATGAATAACAATACAAACAAGATACTATGTGGTCATGAATCACATACACGATTCTAATGAAAAACCTTGTCAGACAAACATTTCTAATAACACAATACAAACAAGATACTATGCGCTCATGAATCACATACAAGATTCTAATGAACAACCTTGTCAGACAAACATTTCCTAAATTTCCAAAAAGGTACGGTTCTTATACTTATAGCATTCATTTTGTTTGTGGGACAATAATATTAATAATAGTAAAATACAAAATGAATGTAGTGCCGTGGCATTTTACATAAAGCTACTGTTCTAAGAATGCCTAATTTAGGTTTGTTTAGAAAATTGGGTGAGCACAACATGAGATACGTTGCCTTGAAGTAGAACTCCAATAAACCTACTTTCCATGTTACGTGAACATGACTGTATTCAAGCTCAAATCAACAGCCTAGCAAACCCTTGTTCGTCCACACCTTGAATACTCGTCAACAGTCTGGGACTACTACACATCGGAACTTAAAAGTTAAAGTTAAAATTGAGAGAGTCGAAACAAGATCAACCCACTTTGTATGCAAAGACTATAACTATATATATATACAGCGAGCCAACAGTGTAACATCAATGCTGAAGTCTCTCCAGTGGGATAGAAAGTAGGAGGAGGTTGGCATGACTCCCTATGCTCTGTAGAACCCACCATGACCAGACTGCCAATCCAGCAGAAAATATCATACACTCTGTTAAGTTAAGTGCCAGTCCAGAAATCTACACCATCCTGCAGCAGCTTCATTTAACAAGGACTGCTACGGATAGTCTTTTTTCCCACAAACTGTACACAACCGAAATAAACTACCATCGATCATTACTAACGTATCGAATATCAACAACATCAAACAAGAGGCATTTAGACATCCACGCAACGAGGAAGATCAAATAGATAGCTAGCTACTCGAGCTCTGCATCAAACCTACATGCCTAATTTTTTCAATTTCTAATATTGTTCCAGATTCAGATCCATCCAAAGATCTGCAATGTCTACGCATATTTTATTGTCTATACAAAACATGTACAAACGAGCTAGCATGTCATGGTGGATACTAAATAGGTTAAATTTTTTTGCAAAAATAATCTGAAATGAAAAGAGAAAAAATCAAATTAACGTTTACGTGATCCAGTCTATACATTCATGCATGCAATATTCCCCTTGCACACAGGGAATATTGGATGTGTGAAAAATCTTCTAATAATTAAAAGCACTGCCTGAACAGTCTTCATTGGATACATCGTGTAGTTCTTTTTCAAAATACTTCACAGATAAGACTGCTCGCATTTGATCGAATTTTGTCATTAATGATAATCACTATGGCAACACCAGTTTCTGGATCCAAAGCTTCTTCCAGGACAGAGTGCAAGCAGCTGTGGTTAAAGGCAGCAAGTCAAACTTTCAAGCTGGTCGACTCAGGAGTCCCCCAGGGCTCAGTACTTGGACCTACCCTCTTTCTTTTATATTAACAACCTCCTTGAGGGCATAACATCAAAAATAAAAAACGTTTGCTGATGACACAATCTGCCATTGTCCAAAAACAAGAAAAAAACAGACCAAAATAAACAGCAGAGGGACCTGGATGCTCGCTCATGGGAAAGAGCAGTGATTCATGTCCTTCCACCCACAGAAATGTTCCGTCCTGAGAGCTACGCACAAACGGCAGACAACAAACACTTCATACCAACTGCACAGACATACCCTCGCAACTGTTAACAAGGTGAAATACCTAGGCATCACCATCATAAGTGACAACACACGGAGCTCTCACATCCATGACACAGCAAACAAGACAAACAATACCCTAGGGTTTCTTAGACGGAACATCAAAATAGGAAAATCAAGGAAACAGCCTACAAAGCCCTGGTAAGACCTGTCCTGGAACAGGCCTGCTCAGTCTCGGATCCCCACACCACCAAAGCTGTGACTGCCCTTGAAAAGATCCAGGAGAGCAGCGCGTTGGGTCACCAACAGAGTACAGACACCGTCACACTTCCTCTGTAGAATCTATGCTAGACACACTAAACTGGCCAACCCTCCAAATCCATAGAAAGAAAGCACGCCTCAGTAGGCTATATAAATATAACACATGAACCATCTCAATTAACTCTCTGCACCTCCCCACACTATCCAGTCCATGAAAAACCTACCACTGTACACAGTACAGGAAGATGTCATTTTTCCCACACACAATATCCGAGTGGAATAGCCTGCCCCAAGAAGTGGTATTTGCAACCACCCTGGACTCTTAAGTCCAGGCTCCAGGACCACCTCTGAATTCTATAAACACCCCTCCCATCCCCTTCCCTCCCTTTCTACATCCTCCAACCCCACAAAATCACACTACTACATTTCTTCACTTTCCTGCTGCCAAAGATTACCCCACAATGACAAAATCTTCAACCAAATGGGAAAAGTATTTGCTAAGTGCCTTCATGAACATATTTATAAACATCACTTATTAAATGATCCACAGTCTGCATATAAACAAATCTACTCTACCGAAACGGCTCTTCTCAAGACACAATGATAAAGTTGACAACATTTACAATAGCAAGTCACAGCACTCTACTAGATCTCTCAGCTGTTTCTACACAATTGATCATTTAATCCTTTTACAACGTCTTCATAGACATTTCTGGAATAGCTCTTTGGTGGTTCAAATAATATTTTCCAGACAGACACCAAAGCATTAACATATCTGGCACAGTATCTTGCCCACAACACCTTCCATTCAGAGTGCCGCAAGGATCCAACCTTGGCCTTGTTCAGTTTAGCTTATATGCTACATCCCTCAGCCAAGTCGTTACTAATCATAATCTCTCAGTCATCACCTGTATGCTGATGACACACAGGTTTACATAATCAAATGCACAAGAATCTGTTCCGACTTTAACTGATTGTATGACTGACATCTTGTTTTGGATGGAATCCAGTAAACTAAAGTTTAATCCAGATAAAACAGACCTTATTATTGTTGGCACTAAGCAACAATGAAATGGGGTCATCAGCCGGTTTCCAGTTAAACTGCTTGGCAGTAATACATTCCCATCAGATACTGTTTGTAATCTAGATGTTGCCTTTGATAGTGACTTAACCTTCACATATTTCTCAAGTATGCAAATCCTGTTTCTTTCATATACGTGAGAGAACTGCTGTGCATGTGACAAGTTCCCTCCATGTACTAGAGGAAGGAACATTCATTATTTATGTAGTAGAGATGGACCAATGTACAAGTTGAAGGACCGCAATATTTCCAAAATGATAAAAAATTGTTTGCGTGATTATTGGAATTGATGATGTCGTGGCGCCATGTTTCCATCTTGTCACATCGGATAGTGATAAATCGCTGGCTATTCATAAATAATTAATGATCCCTATATAAGAGCCTACAGCATGGTTGACAAGTTGTAGGTCTTTGCACACTGCTAATTAACAGTGTAACAGCTTCCATCGTACATAAACCAACCACCCAACAATTGTACAATAAATAGTTTGTACATGCCTAAATAGCACATACCACCCTATCAACAAAGGACCATGCGATGTCTCTCAACCCGCCCTTTGTGATGTTCCTGCCTTCCCATGACAGCCTCAAGGACCAACCCCAACTACATGATGAACATCACCGTCACGCTATCTTTGACCACTGCCATCCCTTTGACCACTGCCATATCCCTGCTTCATCTCAGTCCAGAACTGAGTGACCCATCTCTACATTAAGACAGCATCTACACAGTGACCCACATGGTCCTTCCCAGCAGGCCAAGCAGGGTAGTCATGTGACAACCATTGTCCCACCAAAGATAAGCAGTCAGCTAGACAAAGGTGACAGTGATCAGGAAATTTCAAAATATCTGGCCAGACCTACAGTTCATAAACAAACAAAATAGCAAGCTGCCCATCAATTGCTAAATATATATAAACCGTGACTTGGCCATCATATGTCACTCAATCTAAGATGTTTGTCACCTGTCTGTCATTCTTGGAGCTCCTTCACTGGTCAATCCTTCAAGAAAGCCTCTAGAGACAGCTTCGATCATCTCTTCTTCTTCCTGTCAAGGACTGGGCCCCTTAAGAGCGTTGTAAGTCCTGCGGAGTGTTTCTACATGTCGTCCACGCTGCCTGTTCGGCGCCTCTCACGCGCCCAACCGGGAATCGGTGGGTTAGAGATAGAGAGAGCACCACTCTTTTTTGAGTCCAGGACAGGTTACACATTTACCCCCTGTGTGGGATATTTTACTTCCCCTGACATGGACACCATCTAATTCTGATTTACTTAATGTTTCCAGAGTTGAAGCAAACATTGGAACTACAGCTTTCTCAGTTGCTGCACCGACTCTTTGGAATTCACCCCTGGTAAGCGTTAGGTCAACAGGAAACGTTTACCATTTCGCAATCACCTGAAGACTTATAATTGTTTATATTGGTTAACCTTCCTTAGCTCTCTATAGTGTACTGATCCATCTGTTTACAACTTAATTTAATAAGTTATCCAATACAATGCTTTTAGATTGCCCAACATCACCGTATGTATGTGCTTCTGAGCTCAGGTTTCTGTAAATCAGTAAATTGCAGACATGCTTATATTATGGACTTATAATTAAGTAGATCTTAAGTCAGGAGGTTGCTAAATCAAACCCAGTAGGTGGCGGTGGTGGCCACTCTTTCATTTAAATTAGGTTCGTCCAGTGCTTATTTTATAAACAGCATATGGGCAGGTAGATATAAACATGTTCATCTGAGATGGGACACTAAAACTATAGTATATATCCAATCTATACCTGATGTCACTGACACTGGAAGTAAAAAGCTATCATGGCATGGCCGCATGGCTTGGGTAAAATTTGTAATCGGGCATGGATTCACAAAGGTAGCCTCTATATCAGAGCTCTATATATAAACCCGCTGTCACCTGAATCTTCGGCACCTAACTGAGGACAACAAATAGTAACACTATACGCTTGTCTAGTGGCACATCCGACAACAAAACAGGCGTGGGGGGAGTCGCGAACTGACTTGTATCAGTGACCCACATAACAATATCGCTACCTTCTGGCGGCCGTACGAATACCTCACACATGCCCGTTTGACGTAAACATGTTATTTCTGCGGGAAAACGTCGACGTACCTTTCTATCAACAAAAGCACATGCGATGTCTTTCAACGTAGCCATTGTCAGGTCGCCCGCCCCGCCTTCCACCGTCACCGTCACCGCCTCGCGGACCAACCCTATCTGCATTGCGAATGTCATATTGCCGCTAACTTTAACCGCCGCTCCGGCGTCCATCGCCATGCTGTCCGCTTCGTCCCGACGGAAATCGCCGTCCACTGACCGGGAGTGAGCTGGAGCCGTCACTATACGACGCGGAAATTCACCTTCCCTGCGACCCGACTTCCATGTTAGGTTGGCTCGGCTCTTCCGCGGTAGGCCGATCACGTGACCGCAGGTGTATTGTCGGCGAGACGCCTCATTGGCGAAACGCGCCCGGCCGAATAAAAGATGTTTATGTCGACGAAATCCGCGATCAAGAAACGTCACGACGTCGAGGCTGACCCTTCGTATTCCCGATGCGCCCTGTTCACTGCGGTGGCAACCCGTGTATACATGGATGTTCCGTCAATTACACTGGCGCTAAAGTAGCCAGATGTCAAGCGTATGGTGGCGTAGACTGTGATATACTATAGCCAATATATGCCTACAGCTAGCTAGGTCTATTATAGGCAATATCGATATGCCAGTAATACTAATAGTATCATCGTGACCCAATGTCATTAAATTTGTGGTCATTTTGTCTGGCAATTAGTCAGTATCATCGAGCTTTCTCTTGAACCTGATAATCTCGTGAATTGGAAATCGTTAAAATCAGGTTTTTGCCCTTTGTCTTTGGGCAAATGTTACATTTGAAAGGTATACCAGGCATGCATGTCCCATAGCTACCATACAATTAAGTTACACACCTTAAATCTCCGTTTCAACTACAGGATCTAGATTGAAATAGTTATAAGGTGTGGCTGACACACGATGTGTGTTTGATGAGGTCTTTTTGGAGATAGGCTTCCGCAATGGCGTAATAAAACGACGGCAATGTGCCTATAATATTTTTATGACGTGTATATGTATTTATGTTACAAGCCCGTCCTAAGGCTTTTTTTTGGGGGGGGTTCGGGCATACACAATTAACCGGGAATTTCTGAGATGACTTCTGAAAAATGTTACACTTAAACACAACTCTCTTAGAAAGAGTGGTTCGTTCGAACCCCCGCCCCCCCCCCACCCCCCGAGGACGGGCATGATATATGTATCTATATATCTCTTAGAAAGAGTGGTTCGTTCGCCCCCGAACTCCCTCCCCGAGGACGGGCATGATATATGTATATATATATATATATATATATATATATATATATATATATATATATATATATATATATATATATATATATATATATATATATATATATATATATATATATATATATATATATATATATATATATATATATATATATATAGGCTTCCTTTTGGCATAATATGACTTGCGGCGTATACATATATCATGCCCGTCATCGGGGGTCGGGGGTTTGTGTTTAAGTGTAAAATTTTTCAGAAGTCATCTAAGAAATTCCAGGTTGATTGTGTATGCTCGAACCCCCTTAAAAAGCCTTAGGACGGTCCTGTAACATAAATACATATACACGTCATAACATTATTATAGGCACATTGCCGTCGTTTTATTGTGCCATTGCGGAAGCCTATCCCCAAAAATACCTTATCAAACACACCTCGTATCTCATCCTGACCTTATCACTATTTCAATCTAGATCCTGTAGTTGAAATGGAGATTGAAGGTGTGTAACTTAATTGCATGGTAGCTATGGGACACGTTTATATTATGTACTTATAATTAAGTAGATCAGTAGTCAGGAGGTTGCAAAATCAAACCCAGTAGGTGACGGTGGCCACTCTTTCATATAAATTAGGTTCGTCCAGTGCTTATTTATTAACAGTTGGCATATAGGCAGGTAGATATAAACATGTTCATTTGAGATGGGACACTAAAACTATAGTATATATCCAATCTATACCTGATGTCACTGATATATATATATATATATATATATATATATATATATATATATATATATATATATATATATATATATATATATATATACATATATTAATGAAAACATAATGAAAACAGCCACAAACCATTTCTTATGTATTGTTCATTGGAGCGAATAATGCATATCATATATATGTGTGTGTGTGTGTGTGTGTGTGTGTGTGCGTGCGTGCGTGCGTGCGTGCGTGCGTGCGTGCGTGCGTGCGTGCGTGCGTGCGTGCGTGCGTGCGTGCGTGCGTGTGTGTGTGCGTATACACACGCATGCACGGCGCGCGCTACACAACAGAGAGGGGGGGTCAAGGAGGGAAAGGGGGAGGGAGGAAGAGAGGTGACAGTGAGAGAAAGAGAGGTGGGGGAGCTAGGGAGGAAGGAAAGAAAGAAGGGACAGAAGCAGTGGCGTATTTGGGGAGACATTGGTTCGTGGCCCGTTTTTGGCTTATTTTTGTTTCGTATGTAACGTGTTGTGCCAGACAAACAGTGGGTAACAAAACTTAATTGTCCCTCTACGAGATCCCAAGATACTCCATTGGACAGCAGAGAGGAAGGAGACAGTAGTGGAGCGAGGGAGAGGGGAGCTTTGAAAGAGAGAGAGAGAGTTGAGAAAGAGTCAAGTGATGGAATCACTTGGGGGTGGGGTGTTAAATGGTGCCGAACAGCATGCAGCTGAACGAGCGCTCTCGTGTGTAGATTCTATGTGGAACTATTTTGATTGGTATATTTTTGTCGAAAAAAACATTACATATATAAATGTAGACCCTAAAAAGCAGACCATGTTGTGCACATGACGTCATTCATCAACTCGAACCCCAGCGGCTAAACCTTCTATATGCACACCCCCTCCTCACCCCCGCCCCCGACCCTCAATAAATGCCAAGGAGTGGCACATCTGAAGTTTCGTCTCGGAAAGCATGGTTGCGAAAGTCGATCGTAACAGTTAATTAAGTCGATCTGGCCATATTTTGAACAAGCGAATATACCATAACTTATTTTTGGAACGACCGAAAAACAGCAAATGCATTGGCCTATCATAGTAATCTTGGTAATCCCGTCAAAATTCGGGTTTGCGACCCCCCCCCCCCATGCGGGCACTGCGTATTAGTCATACATACGGGACTGCCGGTCATGAGATGGAACATGGGGGCATATCACTTGAACGGGATCGTTACTCACTGCGCTAGTACTAATTGCCCGTATTATTCACAACTTGCAATTGTAAGCGTCACGCCCTCAATGCTATTACGAGGTGTTGTTATATTAATGCATCAGGACACGTGATATAACCGCTTCGCTAATTCCCTGTACGACTTTGGCAACTGATGGCAATAATTATAGAGAGGTTGTGACACGTTCTCAACCTCCGTTTTACCACCTGTTTGGCGGAGCCGACCTCCCACTATATTTTCGAGCCAACCTCCCACTTATTACTGGGTGTGTCAGAGGTCTAAATCACCCGATTCCCGCCTGGTTTGGGACCAACCTCCCACATAATATAAACTTCCACTATATCACAAGAATTTAGTAATACTGACTGCAACGTTAGCCAAATAATAAACTTTATGGTAACATAAACGTGGTCAAAATTAATAAATTGAGATGGCATGATCAAGTGATGAGAAGGTGAGAGAACACAGAGAAGTTTTAAGAACTTCGATGATCATATAGCGTTTGTCTTCGTCAAAAAAATGTTTTTTTGTCTTTGCCAAGCCCATGACTAATTTTGTTTAGATCCTATGAATACCACATCTATGCATTCTGAAATCACTGTATATAATTTTTCATAATACCTGTAATTTTGTTCTTAAATTCCTCGTCGTTCCCTTTAAGATGTCAGGCCGACTAGTTTGTGTGCTTTTTTACTGCTTCGGTCGTTGCCAGATTCCACTGCTCCCTACAGCCTTTTTATTTCACTTTTGATCTTCCTCCGCCTTTCTCAGTTCCCTTTTGACGCAGACTTCCCGTCTTAATAATAACGTTGTGTTTTTTCCCTGCGGCCTGGTCGTTTCGTCGCAGCTGCTGCTCTCTTTGACTGGTAGTTGGCCGTTCTCCAACCGCACCAAGTCACCTGCCCACACCATCCCGTTACTATTCTTCCCGTTGAGCTGAACTGCATCCCAGTTTCTTCCCACAGATCGTTCATCCTCATGCCCATCCTTTTATTCCTATTGTTATCCGGTTGTTCTCACAAACTTGCAGCTTCTGTTGTTGCAGTTGTTGTTCTGTCGGTGCCACCGTTTCACGACCATACAGTCCTGCCACCGTAGCACACACTCTCGGGACTTTCCCTTTCAACGTTTTTGATATTGTACCTCTGCCTCCGAACGTCCAACTTCGGTGATAATTCCGCCAAGGTACACATGCCACCCCCTTCCCCCTCAGTACATAATACTACATAAAAATTATGCTTCCTGAACACCTCTTCAGCGCCGCTTTTTGTAAGTTTTGTTTGGTCTCTGCTGCTACGGTCTGCGTAAATCATGTTCATGTGATCATCCTTCGTGCAGATCTTTCTGCTGATTCATTCCGTCAACATGTCAAACAGTAAACTGATCTTAACCTGAAATTCATCCGACATCCCAGGTCAATATATATATACCGTCTCTCTAACGACTCGTTCAGAAGTATTTTCAACGTCCACAAATTCCAATGCCATATTTTCTTGCGTTTCCAATCTCTTCTCTACCAGTTGTCTTAGCGCAAACATCCCACATGTCCCTCTCTATTCCGAACCCCTGTTGTTCTTTGCCTGATTACGTCTCCATTCTCCTTCGTATCCTCCCATCCAGAATCATATGTATAGCAGTTTCAGATCATGACTTAGAAGGGCGATGCCTCGATCTATATTTCTCCGAGTCTTGCTCGTCTCCCTTTCGCTTTCATACTGGAACAAATATAATCTCTGATGTTGTGTCTTGTTCCTGTAGTATGTTGTGTAATTTCAGTATGGCCTCATTGGCCTGTAAATGATGACACAAAGCTGCGCGATCGGGAATACCCCCAATATATGTCAAGTAGAGCACTGACCTTTTCATTTTGCACTTGTATCTTTGAAGTAGACGTGAGTGAGTATAGGTGATGCAAGCGTTATATAATTTAGCAAAATTTATTGTATGGTAATTGACGCGTAGCTGTACGCAGCTACAGCTGCAGCACGGTAGTGAAAAATGCTTTTATTTACATTATAGAATTAATAGGCATTTATAAGTAATTAATGTAACATAATACTTATCATAAATGCTTATGCAATGCTTATAAGCATAGTGTAGTACCTAGTAGGCGTAATCAAAGGCTTATAGCGATATGTTTACATAGATCCTCTTCACAATGTAACTATGTACTTTCGTTGTTATATTTCCATGTGAAGGGCAATGTCCACGTGTCGTGGAGTATGTTCTTAATAATAATAATAATAACAATAATTATGATAATAATTATAATATTGAAAATAACGGCAATAATTATAGCAATTGTGATGATGATGACGATAACGACAATGATGATAATTCATGGAAACCATGAAGCAAAACATCGATGTGTGTGTTTCTGCATTGCATATGTTAATTGATTAATTTTACTTTCTGTGCATTTTATTATGAGAAATATATGTCTCCGTGTTCAGACCCTACAAGTAGGACAGCTGTTTAAGTAAATGAAATAAACTTAATGAAATGGTGTACTTGAGTATATTACACGTGTCATTTTAATGTTGGTGTGTGTGTGTGTGTGCGTGCGTGCGTGCGTGCGTGCGTGCGTGCGTGCGTGCGTGCGTGCGTGCGTGCGTGCGTGCGTGCGAGCGCGCGTGCGTGTTACCACTCTATTGTTCTACACGCGCACGGCATTTGTTTTCAAGGATCCACAAATGCCCAATGTCAATATTATGCCATTTGAAAATACCACAACCTTTTAATTTTCACCTCGATCCATATGAAAACTACCACGAATTTACATCAATGCGTAGTGCATTATTAACATCCTGACTCAAATCCCTCGGTAATAATATTACCAAGGGATTTGAGTCAGGATGCATTAAATTATCATATATTATATGATAATTTAATGCATCCGGTTTGCAGTTTTTTGTTAATATTATGATTGCTTTTTTATGGCAAAATGATCGACTATATGGCCTAATCTACGAGAAATCCCAAACACTATTAATTACAATACTAACTTCTAAATATAGCAGCAACTCGAAACAGATTGTTATATGCACGGTTAAGTATTAAGGAGTGTATTGTTATTGTTTGAAATTGGTGCGTTTGGGTGTAGAGTGATGCATTACTTACGTCTTGTTGTCATGCCTCGTTTTCGAAATAGCATCACAATGGCGGACAGGGATACGGAAATGAATTGTTCCAAAGAAGAACACGCCCAAATGCACGAAGAGGGGGAGGGAAAAAACGAGCCGATTGAATTAAGCGGATGGTTGATGAAGCGAAGTCGACATTCACATAAATGGAAAAAGCAGTGGTTCCATTTGATACGCACCGACTTGTTTTACGGCGATTCCGAAAAGGTCATAACTAGATTCTACGTCTAAGTCAGTAACACTAGTCACTAGTACTGTCTACGACTGCTTTCATTGATGTCGTGACTAGTCTCTGCTAGAGTAGAGGGATACATGTTATTTCGGCCCGCACTCGGTGACTCAGCGACACCAGCAACAAACCAACTATAATCCTTAGACTTAGTATGACATGTACAGTACAAGGAAGTAGAATGGTGTTGGGATTGATTGTTTGAACTAAATAAAATTTCAAAATATGTAGTGTTTCAGTATAGTTACATTCACGGTCTTCATGATTTATGCTGTATTTTAGAATTCCCATATTATACAATTTCTGACGGTAAATGCACTACGGCTCTACAGATTCAGATAAATTAAAACATGAAGTTTAACATATCAATTAACCCAAAAAAATCGCTGTACATTGCGTTTGAAAAGATATTTATCACCACCATTAGTGAACACTGTTATAAAGTGGGCAGAAATCACTGGCAGAGCCACCTTGACACCTACTCGGGCTACTGCAAGTTATTAAACTACCCAGGTAGTCTAGCCTCGAGTTGTCCATTGCTCAATTATATCATTGATTCAGTCATTTGACAGATGGAGCATTTGGCCGTAAATCTACAGGTCCGGATCTGAACACAAAGTCTGGCATATATACGATACACCTACTTTAGTTTTTTGGACTTGACGAGTTTTTGTACAGTGCAATAACACATTATTGTTTTGAGCTATTCCTTTACACTAGTTGTGTCCACAATCTTTACTAAGTTTGTGTGTCCGGTACAACCAATAATAATATTACAAAACACTGCTGAATTTAAGATGCATTAAAAGCACTGTATTTGCTTCTAGAAGATGTTATCATAGCCTCAACTTAGATTGTTGCGTGGCTGTTACATGCAAAAGTACTTACTAAAATAAAAAGACTCAAATAAAAAATGTAGTACCATTTGATTTATCATGCTATATAGCTAGGTTCATTTCCACAGATAACATGTGACGCAGTTTCAATTGAATTAGCTTTCTTGGCATGACACAAGAATATATCCAATGGTGTTTTGTGGAAATTCAGTGAAGCATTTGTTAATTTTTATGATATTTTTATTTTATTTCAGAACACACCAAAGAGGATATGACTGGTAGCATCTGAAATTACGATATTTGTTTATTTTATTTCAGAACGCACCAAAGAAGGAGCATCTGAAATTACGGTATTTGTTTATTTTATTTCAGAACACACCAAAGAGGATATGACTGGTAGCATCTGAAATTACAATATTTGTTTATTTTATTTCAGAACACACCAAAGAAGGAGCATCTGAAATTACGGTATTTGTTTATTTTATTTCAGAGCACACCAAAGAGGATACCACTGGTAGCATCTGAAATTACGATATTTGTTTATTTTATTTCAGAACGCACCAAAGAAGGAGCATCTGAAATTACGGTATTTGTTTATTTTATTTCAGAACACACCAAAGAGGATATGACTGGTAGCATCTGAAATTACAATATTTGTTTATTTTATTTCAGAACACACCAAAGAAGGAGCATCTGAAATTACGGTATTTGTTTATTTTATTTCAGAGCACACCAAAGAGGATACCACTGGTAGCATCTGAAATTACGATATTTGTATATTTTATTTCAGAACGCGCCAAAAAAGGAGCATCTGAAATTACGGTATTTGTTTATTTTATTTCAGAGCACACCAAAGAGGATACCACTGGTAGCATCTGAAATTACGATATTTGTTTATTTTATTTCAGAACGCACCAAAGAAGGAACATCTGAAATTATGGTATTTGTTTATTTTATTTCAGAGCACACCAAAGAGGATACCACTGGTAGCATCTGAAATTACGATATTTCTTTATTTTATTTCAGAACGCACCAAAGAAGGAGCATCTGAATTTACGGTATTTGTTTATTTTATTTCAGAGCACACCAAAGAGGATACCGCTGGTAGCATCTGAAATTACGATATTTGTTTATTTTATTTCAGAATGCACCAAAGAAGGAGTATCTGAAATTACGGTATTTGTTTATTTTATTTCAGAGCACACCAAAGAGGATACCACTGGTAGCATCTGAAATTACGATATTTGTTTATTTTATTTCAGAACGCACCAAAGAAGGAGCATCTGAAATTACGGTATTTGTTTGTTTTATTTCAGAGCACACCAAAGAGGATACCACTGGTAGCATCTGAAATTACGATATTTGTTTATTTTATTTCAGAGCACACCAAAGAGGATACCACTGGTAGCATCTGAAATTACGGTATTTGTTTATTTTATTTCAGAGCACACCAAAGAGGATACCACTGGTAGCATCTGAAATTACGGTATTTGTTTATTTTATTTCAGAGCACACCAAAGAGGATACCACTGGTAGCATCTGAAATTACGGTATTTGTTTATTTTATTTCAGAGCACACCAAAGAGGATACCACTGGTAGCATCTGAAATTACGATATTTGTTTATTTTATTTCAGAGCACACCAAAGAGGATACCACTGGTAGCATCTGAAATTACGATATTTGTTTATTTTATTTCAGAGCACACCAAAGAGGATACCACTGGTAGCATCTGAAATTACGATATTTGTTTATTTTATTTCAGAGCACACCAAAGAGGATACCACTGGTAGCATCTGAAATTACGATATTTGTTTATTTTATTTCAGAGCACACCAAAGAGGATACCGCTGGTAGCATCTGAAATTGCCGAAACAAACATAGACGAAAAAAGCAATGCATTTCGTATCCGACCGAGTGAAAGTAAGAGGGTGTACTATATGCACGCTGATGACGAGAACACGCAGCATAACTGGATGCAGGCGATATGTTTTGCCAAGGCAGCGGGACACACTGGGGATGAATCACAAGCTTGTACAGTACAATGATGACACATGTCATCCAACAAAGTTGTACAACGTATATATACATATATATATATATATATATTACCAGTGTTTTAGCTGGGTTTGTACAAATTGCGTTTTCAGCAGGAGGGATGGTATCAGTGAACTTGAACAGCATGTCTGAGTGGAAATGGTATGTTTGTATAGATGTAAGCATTCCAGCAACTTAATTTCTTGTGCCACATGACTGTTTCACCAAATGGCATCAAGTACATTAATTTTGTAGTAGGAAGATGTATTTCATGTACAATACATGGAGTACTTACAAAATTGTGTTTTCTGTTTGCTAATTGATAAATTTTATTTTCTATGCATTTTATTATATGAAATCTGCTGCAGTTTTTAAAGGATCTTTGAAGTAGCAGAGCTGATTGATTGCATTATGTAATATTGGGTGACATTGTGTACTTGGGAATGTTACATGCGTTATTTTAATGTTGCTATAGATTTTGGTTTGCTGAAACAACTATACATATTGATATGTATGGACAACAGTAACACGACTGGATTGTGTTTAATATACATTTCCAAAATGGATGCATATTGTTTTACAGTTTATTTGCTAGTTTTGTGAAACTCAAGTTTGTCCTAATTTGTACACTGAACCTGCAGTCTCTAGTAGTAGATAAAGTCAGACCGACTGATGTCATTTAACAGTTTTGTGTTTAAAACATTTATGTTGTGTATTTTAATGAGTACTATTGACATTTTCATAATGTGAAGGTTTAGATTTTGCACAGTAATCGCAGCTTGGCTAATTACTTGTGGGATGTGTCATGTTTTTGTTTCAATAACAAGTTAACTATGGTTAGAAGTGAGAAGAGTTTAAAGACTTAGCATACCTTTATTTTAAAGGTACAAAATGTTGCATTTTTATTGTAAACTCAGGTAAATATAGTATAGGCTATTCCAACATCTGGTGTGAACGCATTCATAAACATATTAAAAAAAATTATTCATTAAAACGTATTTGGGTGGTCGAGCTGTTAGAACAGATAGAGCCTATGCTACATAGCTTGATTTTGCAATAAAACAACCAGAACATTTACATTTAAATTGCCATCTGTTGTTTTGGATACATTTGATGTTTATGGCCTGCTGTATGTTGTTTTTTTACAAATATGGTTTTTATATATCTGATGGAAGCCACAGTGCCTTTAAGATGTTCACAAATTGTCTTACGCCAACTGGATTATTGTTCTTTTAGAATAATTCTGAAATCTGTTGTTAATAAGAATCACGCTGAGTAGTTGATCACGCAATTTATTAATTTATTTCTGTTGGTTGATGCCGTTTCTGTGCGCGTTTAATTTATCCAGGATACTAACACAAGAAGATTGTGTATTTACGCAGAATATGCTGCTTCAGGGGTACAACATGAATGATCAACTAATCACATTAGCATTTTAAATGGAGGTTTGTAATATGTTGATATTCATGCAATTTATAGCTGCCAAACACAGATTTGTATGAGTTATTTAGCAATAACTGTGTGTTATTCTGTTTGGCGACCTCAACGCTACTTGCTTTTTTATAAAATGATGTGTATTTTTGTAAAGTTGACCCTGATCTAGTAACCCAGTGATAGCAGAGCTTTTGCTTTTATGCAAATGTTTAGCTTTATAGTTTGGGCACAGTCATGACTACTTTCGTAATGTTCCCAAGAACAACTACGTAAACAAGACGTTTTTATTGTGTATTTATTTGTTTTGCAAACCAGATAACAAAGGATGTTTTCTGTTTGTTTTAATTTATTGTACTTTATTCTTTTGCCTATTTTATGACAATAAAATGTGGTCTGTTATAGTTGTTATTGTATATGATTATCCAAAACAATATATCTTAAAAAGTGTCGAAACACATAAAGTATAATATGTTTACAGTGCCAGTATAGTAGTAGAAGCTATACTCATTTCAATTCATTGTGGTTTATTCTGCTGTTGGTGGCCTAGATAATTTCATCCTGTCCCTATTGCCTTAGTTCATTTGGCAATATAAATTACACCATAGTGGAAATATGTAAAAAGAGTAGCTTCCGTGCAATGTCAGCATAGACGTAGCTGACTGTTTCAAATGAACAGGCCTTCCAGGTGTAAAGTGGATAGACAGAGTGAAAGACCAATTATGACCTATATGAAGGGTAATTTTTTTAATGATATAATATATATATATATACATGAAGGGTAATAATATATATATTATATATATATATATATATATATATATATATATATATTAATATATCTGCATACACCGGGTCATCATGTACATTACGTTAGTTTACTATGTTGTCATCTAACGTCGTCAAAAGATGGCGACGCTATTTCTGTTGAACGTCTGTTAAGAAGAAACAGAGTCGCCATCTAGTGAGAATGATTGGTTACCGGACATTTTCGCCATCCTCGCGACTGTTGGTTGTTGCGCGAATCACTCAGCGCTATGGCCGTATGAGGCAGGTTTGATTGGTGTCGATAGTGGAAAAGGTGGCCCTTTCCAACGTATGCCCAACACGTATTATTTTGGTGTATAGCGGTTCTACAAGATATAATGGGGGGGGTATGGCAATGGTTTCAATAGGTGTGACTGTCGGGGAGAGTTTTACTATCGTGATAGCTGTATGACTATTGCGGTAGTATTGCGATAGTATCACGGAATAGCCAATATCATGGAAACAATCCCAAGCCGACTGACTGCACTAATCCATCGATTGTTGATGGTAGGTCGATAAATAAATAAATGATCCAGTATAGTTGAAAAACATGTTTATTTTACTATTACAGTGACACAAGTTGCCCTGCAGAATTGTCTTGCCAACTACCGTACTATTGATAGTTCAGTGTACTAACGAAGGTAGCTATGTATAGTTCAATTTACTATTGATTGTACTGCATCGTCACATCACCTATTGGTGAGGCATCGATAGTTCGATATATTGCTACATCCTCAACCTCTCATCTCCGAGCCATTTTTTAGGCCGACCTCCCACTTCCTGTCACCCCCGCCCTCTAAAATATTTGCTCGCTCCAATGCAAAAATTAACTCCTATTCAAGATGAAGCCTTGTAATTAACGATCATGTAATAATAAATAATTAATATTAGTTTCATAATTAATTGTCCGTGGATGCTTTAACGTCATGCTACGGAACGGTAACTTGTGCATTCATTCGCCGCAAGCATATAATTTAGTCGATAACAACGTTTCCATTTTTTCATTATGCCATGTTGCACAATAGCTGCTTTACATGTTTTCTATGCTATTAATTAGTCAGCAAACATAGGCATCACATAACTAACGCGGATAGTTGGCTGGCATTCCGCTATGTGGCGTCACTGTGGTGGTTGAGGTGCCCATACACGTCGGTGTAAACA
Organism: Lamellibrachia satsuma; assembly: GCA_033239005.1. Lineage (NCBI taxonomy): Eukaryota > Metazoa > Annelida > Polychaeta > Sabellida > Siboglinidae > Lamellibrachia > Lamellibrachia satsuma. Next base: position 5,528,049 of record BSQZ01000044.1, on the reverse strand, counting down.
TATATAAACCCGGAGCCCGGAGCTTTTATTATGTAAATGACGTGATACACGTACCTTCGTTGTAGCGACTAGATCGGGTGATGTACTTGCAAAGCATCCTGATTTTCTCAGAGGTCGCTCACCAGCATTAACTGTACGGAATTATTGGGCCTACCTATTTGAACATTCCAAAGCCCTGCATGATTTGACAAGGTACATCTAGCGATGTATGATTAATTAATTGTAAAAAATAATTTCATTAAGTTTATAATTAGCTACATGATTAGTTCTTGAAACGCCCGTTCAGCCTATGCATATTATATACATCTGTCCGGAATGGTAAGAAGGTTGGACAAATACAGCCGTGGTAAATCTATCACATGATATGCGTGTCATGGTATATCTTTCACATATATGTGTGCACAGGTTAGGTAGACGAGGAGGTAAAAGTCATAGCTATACAGAGGTGCCAAGTTTACCGCTTTGGAGTAGAACTGCCGCTTTTTCTTCGGTGTTTACATAATCTACCGCTCTACCGCTTTCAAGCCAACATCTCCCGGCTAACCGCGATTTCAAGGTTAAAAAATAAAATTTACTCATTTCGAATCTAAAAATACTGCTAAGCCACCACTTCACGTAGAAATTGCACCAGAAAATGTACCATAATTAAGTAAATATACCCTAAGATTTAAATTTTTCCACCAGCGACGTCAGCCCCGCTGCGTCAGTTATTCATTTACGCCCTCACATGAAAAGCGGTAGATATCCTCTTTTTGCTCAGTGTCACTTGGCACTGATGTAGATATATATATATATATATATATATATATATATATATATATATATATATATATATATATATATATATATATATATATATACACTGGCCTATACAATTATCTATGGTAAAAGTAAACACATACACGCCTAAATACTGATTGGTGAATATCTAGTGACGTCACTTGAGCGGGTCTTAATCGAGGTTTTGAGACACAGAGATGACGTCATAAGCATGTCACGTAGGTTTCACAATTTACCTACTGTCAGTTCATCGCGGAATTGCATGACCTGTGTCTACAATATACCCGAAAGTTATTAAACCCATGTGGGGACGAGTGCCAAATCACTGCAGGTATCTACATGCCCTTGAAAGTATCCATCGCGTAATGTAAACACATCATAACGATTTCCGAAATAATAACGCCGATATGACAACTTCGTCGTTCGGAAGGTATTTCTATTGTTGTTAAAGCAGTGTAATAGCGTTGTTACCGCCACAACGCTTCCTGCATAACTTGAGTACGACCGTAACTCACGGAACCAAATTACCCGAGACACGGCTTCTATTCACCAAATCGTTTCACATGAAAACAATACTGTCTCGGTTTCATTTCTTTTAACGAATCATTCAAGTGAATTGCATATTCGTCCTGAACCAATAAATCGCCATTCTGTCGTCGCCATTGCAAATCACTCAAGTGAATTGCTTGTTCATTCTGAACCAATAAATCGGCATTCTATCGTCGCCATTGCAAACCACTCAGGTAAATTGCAAGTTCGTCCTAAACGAATAAATCGGTATTGCAAATCACTCAGGTAAATTGCAAGTTCATGAACCAATATAAATCGGCATTTTGTCGTCGCCATTGCGTCGTACGACATTATCACAGCATTCAATGATCACGTCACATGACGAGCGCTCCTTTTTTACAGCTTCTTGTGTTTGCCGAGGATTACGTGACATTTGGGGCATTTGTGGACGGCGTCTCTTTGAACCAGTCGACAAAGAACGGAAGCAGACAGCAACCACAATCACATCTACAAAAACAAAAACATTATTGCTGGTGACATATTCAAGATTTAAGAATTCAAGAACACGTTTTTTCGACCCATGACAACAAGATATCATAATATTATAAGAGAAAGGAACAAAATCAACGGGGTAGTTAGGAAATTAATTAATATAAACGGTGTGTGTGTGTGTGTGCGTGCGTGCGTGCGTTTGTGTATGTGCGTGCGTGCGTGTGTGTGTTCGTGCCTGCGGGCGCGTGCGTGCGTGTGTGTATGCGTGTGTGTGTGTGTGTGTGTGTGCGTGCGTGCGTGCGTGCGTGCGTGCGTGCGTGCGTGCGCGTACAGACGTTAAGCATACTGTTGTTAAATCAATTCAAATAAACGTGTGTAGTTTATTTTTGAACTGTCAGAACGACACAGCTCGTCAGACCTATAGGTAAAAGTGCCACATCAAAGATTACTACTTAAATTAAAAGCCCATGGTATCGGGGATAGCATAACTGACTGGATAGAACAATGGCTGACTGACAGAAGACAACGAGTTGTAGTAGATGGAGAAGTTTCAAATTGGAAATCGGTTTTGAGTGGGGTACCTCAAGGATCAGTATTAGGACCTATATTATTCTTAATTTATATCAATGACTTGGACGACAGTATAACAAGTAACGTACTGAAATTTGCGGGTGACACAAAACTGTTTAGAAAGGTTAATACTGATGGTGATAAACAACATTTACAAAACGATCTAGACAGATTAGTGAAATGGTCTGAGAAATGGCAGATGTTGTTCAATTTTGGGAAATGTAAATGCCTACATACAGGACATGGGAACTTGAATGTAAACCATAAAATGGGAGATACTGTTCTGGGAACTACTGTAAAAGAAAAGGACTTAGGAGTTACAATAAGCGCTGATATGAAAGTTTCAGAGCAATGTGGTATTGCAGCTTCAAAGGGTAATCAAATTCTTGGATTGATTAGAAGAAACATAACATACAAAGGAAAAAAGTTAATTATACCTCTTTATAAAGCAATAGTTAGACCTCATTTAGAATACTGTATACAAGCATGGAGACCATATCGTAAGAAGGATATAGATACGCTTGAACGCATACAAAGGAGAGCAACTAAAATGATTCCAGAACTGAGAGACCTTAGTTATGAAGAACGCCTGAAAGAATGTGGTTTAACAACTCTAGAGACAAGGAGGTTAAGAGGAGATCAGATTGAAGTTTTTAAGATATTGAATGGGTATGAAAATATTGATAGAAATATGTTTTTCTCACTCAAGAAGGATAGCAGAACTAGAGGACATGAGGTAAAATTAGTAAAGGATCAATGTAGATTGGACATCAGGAAGCACTCGTTCTCACAGAGGACAATAAATGAATGGAACAAATTGTCTACAGATTGTGTAACTGCTAGCAGCGTGAATATGTTTAAAAACAAGGTTGACACATATCTCAGGAGGGCGGGCTATAAGTAGATGAACATTGTTGGACTCTCGATAAGCCAATGGCTTCCTTGTCCACTTGCCATCTGGGCCTTTGGCTTGGATGGCAAATCTTGTTAAATCTTGTTAAATCTTGTAACTCCACACTTCAGTCTGTCTGCAGTTCGACGACTAATTGTGTCGATTGTTCGTTATTCTTACGTAATCGTGTAGAGTTCGTAAATACAATACACCGGAAGGCAGGGGCGGATATAGGCTTGTTGGCAAGGGGGTCTCAGTCTGTCGTAGTCATATGTCGTTCTAATTCTTTCGTTATGGACGTACATTTCAGAGAATTTTGGATGTTTTTTCAAGATGTGCAATACAGTACAACTGGAATAGGTGGATTTTTAAATGGGCGTAATGTGTAGCCTACCTAGTACTATTAATATGCCAAATGATAGCCCTCCATCTTTACTCATTTTGGAGAATGTTCTAAAAATAGCCCCGTTTTGGACGTACTCAGAAAAAAAGTTATTTTTTAATGTTGCTTAAAAAATGTCAAAAACTCTGTGAAGTATGAATACGTAAAAATATAACAAAACTATGTATTTGTACACTAGACTTTAAGCTTCCAAATAAAGTAGAAATAACAGCTTCATATGTATGTTGTTATGGACGTATACGTTTCCTGTTATGGACGTACATTTCTTAATGTTGTGGACGTACACTTCACATTTCCCTATTTGAAATGTCCAAATTACATAATATCAACTTCATAACATAACTGATTGAAATAAAACTTTAAAATACATATACAGGTATTACGAAGATTCAGAATATACATATAATTTAATTTTATGTTTTATGAACAAAATCATAGTTTTCAGCAGTTCCTCTGAAAGACAGATGTTCAGTCTGTTCTCTGTCTTTCTAATTCAACATATTTGGGGTTTCTGAGAAACCCCTTTCATCAATGTTCATGCAGCATAATTAGTAAAAAAATAGACCTAAGAGATCATTATGTTTTAAAATAATTAACTATGAACAACTGTAATGTTTAGTAACGCCCATGCATCTTTGAATAACCGTGGTGTACAAAAGTAGTCTCTTAGCAATACTCTAACAGCGCTTGGTAAACCAACACATGTTCTTAATGCAGACAAATACACATATCAACTCTAAAACAATTTAAAAACTCCAAGATACCAATCATTAATTATTGTCAGAGTGTTCTTGATATGCTAATTTTTTAATGAACAAAACACACTCTGAATCTGTCCTGCTGTTCTACGAATAATATACAGTGTGTTCTCATTCTTTTCAAATACAAATATTTGTTGGGTTTATAAAGAAGCCATTGCATCCAGGCTTATGCAGCGTGACATAGGAAAAAAGGAGAACTATTTGGCTGAGATGTAGAATAAAGAGCAGTGAAATGCGATATTACATAAAACATGAATGGATGCAATATTAAATAAAACATAAATGCATAACTTGTCTCATAGTCAATAAATTAGGACATGCATCTCATTAGAACTCTAGCAAATTGACTGATATTATCGGGTAATAAAATGAAGTTCAAGTACTCGAGTATTTATGTTCTTCCCCTCATTTTTATTTATGCATATATTTTGGTAAATAATTTTTCGCTCTTTATTTGTACTTTTTGAAACTGGTTAAATAAACTATTTAATTTATCGAATCAATCTTAAACTATCCACTCTTACATATCGTCCTCAATCTACGCAACAACCACCCTACTTGGCTTGTCTCCTGCATCTTTCAAATATCCCTAGACAGCTCAGATAATCCATTTCACAACAACTTAATGTTCCTAAAACTAAACTTGTACAAGATTGTTATCCAAGGCAAAACATCCAGATGGCTTATCGTGAGTCCAAACATTTTTCATATATGTGTAACCCGCCCTTCTGAGATATTTGTTAATTTTGTTTTTAAACACATTCACGCTGTTAGCATTTACACTAGGCTTCACATGTGAATCTAAGCGTTCACACGTCGTGGTCAAATCAATGTTGTCCTATCAGTCATTGTCAGCACACAACTCGCTGGCTGGGCCATCGGTGCTATACGCCCGAGCGTTGTTACAGTTGTAACAACTTGCCCCAAACACAATATTCTTGCAGTTGAACGCACGTAGACGATAACAAATCATGAATTCCAGTTTAACTTCTACTTAAGCATAATCCCTTATACTTAAAATGTGGCTGCGTAAGATGGGAATATCTGGGCATAGCCAAACAAGTTTTAGGCGGTTAAAAAGTCGTTTTTGTCCACACCTCGTTAATTTCGTCTTCTAACTCCAGATTTTTGGACAGTGTGTCTGCTGGTGGACTTCCAACTAACTACAGTTGATGATGACTCCATATATGTGCTATGGTTTCGTAAAACGACTCTGCAACAATGTTCCCATGTATACAACTAGCCCCGATATTTGATATTTATCCCTACATAGGGTTCACGAATTGTTTAGTTTTCCGATCATTTTGTAAAATAAGAGTATTTTTGGCCGCTATCGTAGTAGCCCACCTTTTAGTTACATAATCTAATATAACTCTTTATCCCCCTCATAGGGCCCTTCTCTTCCTCTCTCCCACTATTCTTCTTATCCCAATGTTCTCTTCCCCCTCTCGCCCTCTGACTCTTTCTCATCTCCGTTCTCCTTCTTCTCTGTTATTCTCTCATCTCGTTCGTACGCCTCATATAATGCAACAAACCCAGGAAGTTTATCGATCTGTATCCCGAGAGACAAGTTAGACTCTGTTCAAGCCAACTGGATAGATTGGCCTTAGAATAGACTCTCAGAAGAAATCACATTGGCCACATCCGTGTTAATTATTAAAAATGTCTCACACAATGTCGCTCGCCTAACACAAGGCAGCCTAATTGATTCCAAGAATTGGCAGATGTACTGACGTTAACTTTACTTATCCGTAAACAAGATCTTGTTTGTTGAGTTTGTTGCCACAGCAATGCATGAAAACATGAAAGCAGTTTACCGTTACATCGGGTCCGTTACTGCATTACGCAGCACTTTTGCCATCGTGATATCAAGGCCTACTGTGGCAGGTAAACTAGAACTCCATTCACACAAAAAACTTGTTTTGTACTGTGTGCGTGTGTCGGGCAGGTGCGTGCGTGCGTGCGTGCGTGCTTGATTTCGTGTGTGCGAGTGTGCACAACATAATATATATGTATATATATATATATTTATATATATATATATATATATATATATATATATATATATATATATATATATATATATATATGTATATATATATATATATATGTATATATAAATATATATATATATATATATATATATACATATATATTATAGTGTGCACACATATATATATATATATATATATATATATATATATATATATATATATATAAATATATATATATATATATATAAATATATATATATATATATATATATATATATATAAATAAATATATATATATATATATATACATATATATTATAGTGTGCACATATATATATATATATATATATAAATATATATATATATATATATATATATATATATATATATATATATATATATATATATATATATATGTGTGTGTGTGTGTGTGTGTGTGTGTGTGTGTGTGTGTGTGTGTGTGTGTGTGTGTGTGTGTGTGTGTGTGTGTGTGTGTGTGTGTGTGTGTGTGTGTGTGTGTGTGTATATGGGTGAGGGTCAGGTAAAGTATTGTCGAGCCACTCTTTCTGTTCTTTCTTTCCATAGTTTTCTATCGGCCGCCCCCTCTCTCCATCTTTCATCCTCCCCCGATCTTCTCATGTCCCTCCTCACGCAGTCCTCCCATCTCACATGTGGTATTCCCCTTTTCCTGCGTCCTTGATATTTGTTCACCTCTGCTCTCTTGGCTAGTTTGCTTGCATCAATTCTTACCTGCCCATCTCATCCTTCTTCTCACCAATTTTTCTGTTAGGCTGCATTGCATCCCGACCTCTTTCCTCAGGTCGTTCATCCTTCTTCTGTCCACCCTCTTTGTTCTTGTTATTCGACGAACCCAATTATTCTCACAAACTTGCAACTGTTGTTGTTGTTCTGTCAACGCCACTGTCTCCCGACCATACAGGCATGCTGGTGTAACACACGTTCTCAGGACTTTCCCTTTCAGCTTTTTCAAATGTTTTCTGTCCTACATGACTCCCTCTACCTTTCTCCAACATTCGCTCCTGCTTGTGTCCGACGTTGTACTTCTGCCGCTGAATGCCCATCCTCTGTAACCATTCCTACAATGTACACAAAACCACCCACTTGCTTGATCTCCTACCATCCAACCTGATGTTCAACTCCTCTCTCTGGTGTCCAACCCACACCACTTCTGTTTTCTCCAGGCTCATTCTCAATCCGTGCTTCTCGAACACCACCTTCCATTCCTCCAACACTTCCTGTAGTTCTTGTTTGCTTTCTGCTATTATGGCCAGATCGTATGCATACATCATCTTCCCGAGAATATCCTTCGTGTTGATCTTCCTGCAGATTAGTTCCATTACCATGATAAACAGTAAAGTGCTAAGGGCACTTCATTGCCTCGAACCGATGTTAACTGGAAATTCTTCCGGCAACCCAGATCCAACCACAACTCTTCCTTTTATTCTCTCATACATTGCTTCGACCATCCTGGCTTCTGCTTCTCGCACTCCCATCCATCTCACTGTTTCCATCACTCTCTAGGGACTGTGTCACAGGCTTTCTCCAGGTCCACATATCCCACTGCCATTCTCCCTTGCATCTTCAACCTCTTCTCTACCATTTGTCTTAATGCAATCATCCCATCAGTCATCCCTCTGCCCTTTCTGAATCCCTGTTGTTCTTAACCCAATTCTTGTTCTACTTTCTTTCGGATCCTCCCATCCAGGATCCTCTTTAGCAGCTTCATGATGTGACTTAGAAGTGTGATGCCTCGGTATTTCCCTGGGTCTTGCACATCTCCCTTCCTCGTCCATAATGGGACAATTAACCTTGTCCGCCATTCCTCTTGTACTTTACCTTGCCTCGTACATGTATTCAGCAGCCTCTTTGTCCAGCTGATTCCACTCTCTCCCGCTGCCACTACCATCTCCACACGCATCTCATCGATACCAAGTGCTCTTCCCTTCTTCATCCCTTTCATCCCGGTTTGCATCTCTATATCCGTAATATCAGTTAACTCCACTTTCCCCTCTACATATGATGGTAATTCCAGATAGTTTTTATTTCTTTCCTGGTTCAGTAATTCCTTGAAGTAGCTTTCCCAGACCTTTAGCACTGTCTCTTGTTCTGTACCTAACTTCCCATTTCTATCCTTGATCACCGTCCCACCCTTCACGTCCTTACTAATTTCATCCCTGTCTCGGGCCATTTTGTATATGATCTTCTTTCCACCATCCTCAACTAGCTTGTTATATACGGCTGCTTCCATATCTCTTCTTGCCTTATCAACAGCTCTCTTTGCTGCTCTATTCTTCTGCCCGTATGTGTGTATGATCCTTGCATCCAGTTGATTTCCTCTCTCCTTGGTCTTCTCAATTTCTCTCCAGGCTTCCTTCTTTTCTCATACTACCTTTGCAACTTGGCTTGTCCACCATCCTTGGTTACTACTAGCCGATGTTTTATATATGACAGAGAGAGAGAGAGAGAGAGAGAGAGAGAGAGAGAGAGAGAGAGAGAGAGTGGTGGTGGTTGAATGGTCATCCAGGCATCGCAACGATCGTGTCGGTCAAGAGATGAGTTGGAATTAAATATATATATATATATATATATATATATATATATATATATATATATATATATATATATATATATATATATATATATATATATATATATATATATATTACTGTGTGTGTGCGTGCATATGTGTACGTGCGTTTGTGTGTGTGCATGTGTGCGCGCGCGTGTGTGTGTACGTGCATGTGCATGTGTGTGTGTACGTGCATGTGCATGTGTGTGTGTACGTGCGTGCGTGCATGTGTGTGTGTGTGTGTGTGTGTGTGTGTGCGTGCGTACCTGCGCATGTAGGCGTTTAGCATACTGCCGTTAAATCAACTCAAATGTGTGTGCGTTATTTTTGCACTGTCGTAACGACACAGCTCCTCAGACCTATAGGTAAACCACACTTCAGTCTGTCGGCAGTTCGACGATCAATTGTATCGATTGTTCGTTATTCTTACGTAATTGTGTAGTGTACGTAAATAAAATACAACGGACGATTTAATTAGTGCAGAAAACGTTCAGCATATATTTACGTAGGCCTGCATACATGCTGTGTGGAAGCAGCTTATGTGACTCCGCAAACAACATCATGCGAACCTGAGTAATGTTGTTTTTACACAAGGTTCACAAACAAGATTCATATATCTTTACAACTACCTATCAAGCACCTTCATCAAAGCAACCAGAATATTGATTTTCACAGATCACTCCTGCAAGATATCCGAGACAGCTTCGATCATCTAATTCATCTAATATACTTTTTGTTCTCAGTGTTAAGACAAATGTCGGAACTAGAGCTTTTTCAGTTGCTGCACCGACTCTGTGGAACTCACTCCCTATTAGTGTTAAGTATATAGGAAATACAACAACATTTCGCCGTAAACTAAAAACCCACCTGTTTAAACTTGCGTATCCTCCATGGCTCCCCAGTGCACCAATCTAACTGTTTACAATTGGAGCTGCTTATCGACTATGAACTGCTTAACCCCTTTTGTTTTGGTGCGCTGCCGAGCTTGGATCTCCCGAGGATTTTAGCGCTATAAAAGTATGTTACATATTATATTATTATATTATATTGTAGTCCGATACATACTTAAATCTGCATCCTCAACTGATTTAGCCTTTCGGGAATCCGGGACGTTGATGTCTTAATATGTAGTGTGAGAATAGTTTAAATAATATCCGCAGTCTGTTTACTTAAAAAATGCTTACTTTTTTCCAAATCATCTAAAGAATTTAATTTAGTCATTAGATCTGGTAAGGTTCAAAATAGTGGATACCCAAAGCAGTAAACACTTTATGGGTTGAAGGTTGATCATGGGCGTGACTTCTATCCTCTCGCCGATCACACGACAAAGACGTAAACTTTCACCAATGGCGAATATGATATTTGGTTGGTTTGAATTTTCGCAAAACGAATTTCAAATGAAACGAGCAAAAATACAATTGATGAGGTACCTTAACATAAAGTCCACATGTTGATGTTGACTTGACATTAACAGTGGACTCGCAGCTGCAACACTTTGTAATTGTATTTTTTTTGCACAGATGGTGTATATCTTAAATAAATATCTAGCTAGAAATG